>CABFOW010006610.1:0-16028 GCA_902141385.1 Timema californicum
ATGTGGTGACCAGACTATCTAGACATGTGGTGATCAGACTATCTAGACATGTGGTGACCAGACTATCTAGACATGTGGTGACCAGACTATCTAGATATGTGGTGACCAGACTATCTAGACATTTGGGGGTCAGACTATTCATACAATAGGTGATAAGACTATATACATTTGCTGATCAGATTATAATAGCCAACCTTTTTTTTATACGGTATCTCTGGAACGGGAACCTAAAAGATTTTCTTGAGTGGAATTAAACTAATGACAACCCATGCCATGCCTTAGTGAAATACCTGGAATGCACTTCATTGCCTTGTCGATTCAAAGTTATTATTAATATTATAATTTAGCACTACGTGGTTCTTACTACCCGTTTGGGTTATACGATTAAGTACTAATTACACTAATGGACTATTAATCTGGAAGGTTGAACTTAGAATAAGTGAACCCACATTTGCGTGGAAGGAGAGTGAAAGACCATTTATAAAAACCAACCCCAGTTCACCTGGGAAAGATTCTAACCTCAATCTTCCCGTCCTCGGGAGTCTAGTTCAACATGAAATTAGCGCTTTATCTAACTACGCCACCGTCACATTGATGTAACCGGGAACTAAGGAGTTCAGCTTTGTCTTTGGTTAACTTTAGCTAACGAACTATCGCATTCAAATGTTCTTGCTCAGTTAAATATTGTGTGTCATCAGCTCTCAGTTGATAGCCCAATCTTTAGAAATGGAGATTGCAGCCCATTCAACTTCACTATCTTTATCACTGGTTTCTTCATCCCGTGCTTTTGGGGAACTGACAGGTCTTCATTGGGTGGAAGAGGCCTTATTGCAGTTATGTTGTTTGGATATTTGAAACTGTGCTTTTTTTTTTACTTATTTCAAACAAAAATAGCAATCATAAATTCAGTTATGTGGGTCTCGTGATACGATAGGTAGGCACCCTATAACAAAAGGCATACTTTTGAGTTTCCCAGCTAGCCAAATCCTCAGTTTTGTTGTTTAATTATTACAGCACATATTATGTCAAAACAATTTTCCGGTCTGATCGCCCATCTTGCAACAAAAATACAAAGATTATGCACTTGTAGTATTGCTAAAGATTTAATTCCTCGGAGTGTTCTTTGTAAGCCTATCACACACGTGGCAAAAATTGACAGGGTTGTCATTACACTTACTTTGCTTGGGCATTATAACAATAAAATGGCAGGCAAATCAGACAATAAAAAATACTCTGCAAATAAACACATTTCAACGGTTCACGCTAAAGTGGTACTCCGTAACTGCAAGAACTATTAAGTAGTATATACGCAGCATAACAAAGATACTCTCAGAAACACTATTGCCATCTATTAGCAACTGCGAGAAGTATTTGGCTATGAGTTTGATCAGTGTCATGTTTTATAATATGTTCTTTATTATGTGTGCATGGCACAACTATTTTGTAGGTCATATGAATGATCAGGGTCATATTCCCTTCAATAAAACGTGGTAATATTTATGTACTACGCGTGTACACAGAACATATTCTTAAATTGTGATGTGATGTGACATTTTTACTGTCGTTTTCGAGATCCGCACACAAATAACTACTAAATCTCAGCCAAAATAATTATGGAGGTAAAAATTATGTTGATATGTGTTATCAACAAATGTGGTGAAATATTACTCTTTTCGTAGCGTTATATTACCCATGAGTGTATATTTTATAATTAATAAAAATTCCTTCTTTCTGCTTGTTCCAAAGTAAAGTTACTCGCTATCTAAATATAAAATTATAAATATAGACTTAATGTAAAAACTATTACTGAGGATGTGTTTCAAACTAAACTCGTCATATACTGGATTGCCGGTGACTAATAGTTCGTGGTTTGAATCCCGGTTGGTTGTATAGTACATTCACGACCTTAGTTTACTTGGATGACAGATCAAAAAATTATTAGATATAGTCCATAATTTATCCCTACGGCAACAGTTGACACCTGACAATTTGGATAAGTGTAATGAAAACATATGTTAATGTATGAATGAGATAGCTAACCACAGCAATTTAGGGCAATATTATTTATATTTATTTGAGGTCGGGCACAACACTTATTTGTCGTTTTATTCCATTTAAAATTATACTTCACAGCACTTTTACAAAAGGTCTAACGAACATAGCTTCAAACTGGTGACCGACGAATTTAAACTACGTGATTGGAGATGACGAAAACAATTTCTTTACCATGTTGCACCCACACAGTGGATAACAGTATTTTATTCAGTTAAATATTTCAAAATATGAGAAAATAATCATAAAATAATTTATTATATGTATAAAAAAGTATTTTCTCTTTTTTTCAAGTAAATATGATGCCTGTATTTAAAGGTATTAGTGCCATTAGTGTAATTAGTACTTAAACGTACAACCCTAACGGTTGCTAAGTATTATTATTATACCTATCACGTGTAAATTTGCCGTTGTTTAACTAGGTACATTCGAGATGGACCCTCTACGGGCGTGTTTATTTTTTCCAGCCACACAAATGCGGGTACACATTACGCGCTGTGGCGTAAAGAGGTAGGAGGGTTCATATCCCTGCAAGGTCGACAAACGTTAATTACTTTTATAAATGCAAACCCTAAATTGTTGAGCCAAAAGTTGTCAAGGTATTTAAAATATAACTTTCCAACATTTCCTGCTATATTTCTTTTTATTACAAACGTTAATAATTTACGCGTAAAGCATTTAAATGTTATAGCTGTCTTCAAAAGAGGGTTAGCAAATAAATATTTTTTTTATGTATTTCTTTAACTTAAACTATCACATCTACTTCGTTTCCATCTTAAACGAATCTTTTCTAAAAATACGACCTATATTTTTAGTTGGAATATGCAGTTGAAGTTATCTTTTCTTATAATGTAACTTCAAGCTTTGATTCAAAACATTATTGATGATGAATACATTTTCAGAAATAATTTCAAAAATTTATCTTTCTTATAATCATCGGTGAGAGCACAAACTAAAGTTATATCATATTTTTATATCTACTCTTTGCAGAGTATACCGTAGACTGTCAAGAATGAATATAATAAATAATAAAACAGGGATTCTTTCAATAAACATATTTAACTAAACTCTCAAGTTTTCTACTTAATCTTCATCGTTGTTAAGTGTGTGAGTTCAATGTTATATTTAAAGTCTAATCATTTGTATCAGGTTTTCAAAGGTTGAAAAAAAAATTATTTACCAATTTAGATTAATCATCATTTTTACCCCTTTTTTGAAGAAATATATATTTAACATAATAGATGTCTCCCTCCACTACTGAACCAAGCAGCATTATCACCGTTATCGACTGGCAAAGGTAATGATTAATTGCCATTCTTGTCTTAAACATTTTCCTCATTAAAAAATATTCTGTGTTCCATAGTAAAACCATTCAAGGACAGCTTCTATGATTAGTTTAAAAGTATAGTTTTTTTAGCCATAAACATTTTACACATTTAAGATTTCATAGTGTAACCATTCTGATTAATAAGAATAACCTACATTTATTACAAGTAGCAAATAAGTTCGGGTTATTTACAACTAATTTATTTTTAAAAAATTAATTATTTTTTTAAATATTAGAACAATTTGGTTTAAAGTTTATATCTACAGAGTGATTAATGATATCAATAAAATGATGTGTTTATTTTTATGAAGAAAACATAGTACTTATAAATTGATTATATATTTAAATCATAAATATTATTATAGAACCCTAACAAACTTTGTCTCTGTACTATAACATTAGTTTCATATTTTTTATTACATGTTACAAATGGTTAGTTTCATTTAAAATACTACTTATAAATTACATTATTATTGTTATTTAACTGGAGCTCCTCAATCAGGTAAACTAAAAATTAATATAAATATATATATATATTATAAATATTTACATGAATAATATTTAAAACAATGTTTACATTACTTTATTAGTAGCATTTTCTCCTACAGAGTTTGCAATATTTTAATACATATATTTATTACCTATGTATCTTATTATGTGTCCCATTAAGGTGTAAGATATACTTGTAAATACATATTCTAAAACTCTCATTTATTTTAATATATAAGTATTCCAAATTTACTTTCCGTGGTGTGAGCTATATTTGTAAAACATTTATTTGCGTCACTACTGATTTATGTTTGGCATCAAATATAAATTATTGTTCAAGTAATCCGTTTAATAAGGAATATGATAGTATTAATGTATTTATAACATTTTCCGGACGAATGGTGGCACCTTTCCCTTCGACGCACTGAAATTCATTATTCTTTATGGCCTACAAATATTTTTTTGTTTAGTAGGAAAAGTTTGTTAATTCACATACAGGCACAAACGATTCGTGTTGAGCTAGACCACCGAGGACAGGGGGAGCTCAAGGTTCGAATCTCAATCGGGTGAACTGGGGGTAGATTTTCACTCTTCCTCTACGCAAATGCTGGTTCAAGCTTCCCAATTTCTAATCCGTTAGCATAATTAGATCTTATGCAAATAACCCAAACGGGTAGTAAGACGTGGTACTAAAATGTGTCGAGTTGGTGTGATCTATAAGTAATATGTGTGCCAGATCACCAGGTAATTACATTTGAGTTTCCTTTTTAGATAGTTTATGGGGGAGGTCGGGGTTTGATCCCAAAACAAGTTATTTTTTGGGGTAAATTTTCATAAATCGTTTTCCACTTCCAACTCTGTGAAAATTGAGATAGAGTCCCTTAGTAAATCTAATTTATTCATCCTTACTTCTTTCTTGTGATAAATATAAGATATGTAGAATTATGGGAGCCTGGTGTGTGTAAACGGACATTATAAGTTTTAATAAATATTCAGGGTAGACTAAACAGATAAAAACCATAGTACTCAATATTATAGATTCCTTCATCAGCGTCGAAATTCAAATTTACTAGTTATAAATCCGTTAGGGTAATTAATACTTAAGGAGTTTGAAGTTCAAATCATTGTCGGGTAATCTAGAGGGCTTTTCCACTCTCCCTCTACACAAATGCGGGCTTTAACCCCCAATTATCAATCCGTTATCGTAATTAGTACTTAAGCGTATAATCCGAACAGGGTAGTAAGACGCGTTACTAGAATGTGTCGAGTTCGCGTGTATGTGGTTGTGTGATACCTTACCTTAGACCAAATTTAGTTAAAATATAAACAAATATTTAAGCAGTGAAATAATAATAATAATAGTATACTTATTCCTCCTTACTGTCCATATATTATACTTGCTAAAACTATATTAACCACACGTGTGTAAGCAATAAGGCTTAACATTTAACCGTCTGTACTCTTTACTATTTATTCCGGCAAAGTTGTATATTACCAGCACCATTCTGTCACAACATATTCTCGGGATCGGATGGGTGCACCCAGTTTGAAACGTCATATTCTTCTCTCGGGTTTGACAACTAGAGGGCATGAAGCACCTGGCGAAAGATATCAGGGTTCGAATCTGTGTTGGGCGAGGTTGGAGGATTTGAATTTCGATGTGTACTGTTGGTAGTTCTCACTAAATGGTTTCCCACCCTTCCTCCACGTAAACGCTGGAACATTTCTTTGCTCCTCCTCCCCCCGAAAATGTAGATTCAACCTCCCTAATTCAGAATCCAGCTGGACTCGCGGAGCTACTTATTCTTTAAATCTGTTGTAATATTTGGTTTGGTTGAAGTATACATAGAAAAAAGCCAGCCACGTAAAAATAGTTAATTCTCTTAAAAGAGAGCATAGTGATAGGTACCCGTTCGGTGGCCTCGTTGTCTAACGCACTACTCTAGCCATAGATTATATTTCCGATGATGTGGAGATTGAGGTTCGAATGTCGGTCAGGTGTACTTAGTTTTTTATGAAATTGTTTTCTGCTCTCCCTTCACGCGCAAACGCGAGTGCAAGTTTTCCAATTGTTAGTTCATTAGCGTAAATAGTACTTAAGCGTATTATAACCTGAACTGTTGGTAAGAGGCGGTGCTAAAAATAGTAAATTATAGCAAACTCATGGTAATTTGCACGGCCGTAGCTTAGGAGGGTGGGTCGCTGGTTTGGTGCCATAGTGGGGAAAAACAAAGGACTTATTCAATGATCGACCCCTTCTCTCCTCCTCACCCTACAACATCCGTGGCTATATCTCGTGAAGGCTGCTTTAATTTAGGTCGATACCCGTGGTCATTAAGGGACTTTAGTTTGAGCCTATGCTGGCACATGGAAAGTTTTGTTTATAATTTCACCCTCTCATAGTTAAATAAGTACAATAACTCCGCCGGCTACAGGTCATCATGTCACACTTAGGTGGAAATAAGTGTAGTAAAGCTCAAACCGGTAGTAAAAAAACGCAGTGGAAAAACCATTGTTTAAATGTTTATACCAATTTTTATACAAAAAGACTTTTATAAAATAAAAAAAAATTCAGCCAACATTTATAAAATAATACTACGGTATTGGTGATAGTTTATAGGTATTAATAGTATAATAAAATAGGTTGCTGCAGACTACTTGTCTTGACGTATGAATACGTGAAATTAGATCTAGTGGATTTTCTAGTTGTTCCTATGAAAATGAGACTGTAGTTCGGTGAGATAGTGTTCAGTTGCCATGTTCATCTCTAGGATTCGGTTCGAATCTCGTTGATGTGCAGTGGGAAAAATCTCGATTTTTAAATTTTTGATCTTGTTATTATATTTTTTATTCTTGCATTTATATGTTTTCTATCTTGTGTGCCGGGCCACCCATCTAGGCTATTCGCATATTTATATTAATGGAACAGGAACCTATAATAATAAAAGGATGTGTTTGTTTGTTTATTTGTGTGCAATGCCCGGCCAAATCTACAGTACGCAGTGATCTGAAATTTTTATCATAGGTGTACGGGCGGGGGTCGGAATGCACCTTGAAGACAGGTTTTGAATTAACTCTTTAATTAGGATATTTTTAACACAATATCACATTGGGTCATGGGCAACGCCGTGTTGAATTGGTAGATATGAATATAATTTAAAAGGTGTTTCCTCACGTACGTGAAGGTAGATAATAAAACCATTTGTAAAAAAACCGTCAATTCATCCTACCATATTTTATCCCCATCACTGGCAAAAAAAGACGAGGTCCTTGGGTATCAATCTACAGTCAGAATGCATTTTAAACATGCATCGACGGTTGCATGGTCTAGGGCTTCACTAGACGGCTGATGACAGAGTGATCAAGGTTTGAAGCAAATGCGTGTACACATGATACACTGTCTAGAAAAATCTTGTTACCAGCAAAATGGTGGGGGTTTAGGTAGTACGACCGTTCTAACAGACATTAGCTGTGCTAAATATATCGAGGTTCAAATCCCGGTGCGCGCGCCATACACATTTTTATACTTGCATCGATGGTCACGTGGTCTAAGATGTCACTAGACTGTCCATGACACAGTGATTGTCATTTAATTTTCTCACTACATTCATATGCGTGTATATATTCTACCTGGTCTAAAAAAATCTAGTCGACCTGCAAAGCCCCTTTGAAAATAGTGGGGGTGTAGGAAATATGACCGTTATAACAGACATCAGTTGTGCTAAAGATTTCGAGGTTCGAATCCCGGTGTGCACACCTTCTAAATGCCAGGCTCATCTAATTCTGGTGGGAGAGGTTGAAATCAAATCTCCAGTGGTGTAAACTGTAGGTATTCCTCCCTCCGGAACATTTTCTTGATCATCCCTACCTCACGTTTTGCCAGAAAGGGTACGTGTCACTCATATAGTTGTGGGAGGTCGTGGGTTTGAATATACTTCGTGTGAATTGGGGTGGCATTCTACTCTCCCTCCATGTAGTTGCTGGAACATTTTTACCTCACTACTACGATCCATGACGGATACATACATCTGCGCATGACGACGGACGATACCAAACCACTAATTTTAGTAATCTTTTGATGTGGGGGATAGCAGCCCATAACTGAGCATTATAAAACATTGCGAGGCTTTCCCCCTCTTCCTGACAACTCTTCCCTTCCTCTAGACTCCCCTTCCCACCCCCTGACCCTATTCTACTAAAATTGTTTGTTTGGTACCTACTGTCGACATGGGCAGATGTAGGTATCTACCATACCAACATGGATCACTGTTGGCGAAGATAAGGTCCTACGGTGGGGTAGAGAAATATATTTCAGCGTACACCTGGAGTGAGGGAGAGGGAAACTATTTAGTGAGAAATAGTGACAGTATACCTCAGGAAAATTTGAACCCCTGACCTTCTTTGCCATAACTATATTAGTTACACGCACCCTTTCTGGGTAAAGGTCTATATATTAACTAAGATAATGTAGTAGGGATGACTAAGAAAATGTTCCAGCATTTTACCTGGAGGAATAACTACAGAAAGTATAGCCATCAGGGATTTCATTCCAGCCTCTCCCCACCAGAATTAGATGAGCATGACATTTGGATGGTGTGCCCATAGTAATTAGAGTCTCGATACTTTTTGAAGAGCTATTACCTCTAATGTATGTTAGAACGGTCGTCCAATCAAATACTTCCTTCCCATGGTTGAATTCACCTCAAATTTGTAAGTCCCCTGCCATAATTAGATGAGTCTGACACTTAGGTGGCATGCCCATTGGGATTCAAACATTGATATATTTCCACTAATGTTTGTTATAACGGTCATCCAATTGAATGCTTACTTCTCGTGGTTGAGTGCACCCCATATTTGCGAGAGTGAAAAATAAGACTAAATCAAAAGTCATTTAAAGCTGGTCAACCATATTTTCCGTTTGATATAATTAGACCAGGTAGAAAATGTACCAGCATTTTTTGCAGGAAACCCCTACAAGCATGTCCTCCCACTGATCGATTAGTGAGAGTGCCTGTCACTCGGTGGATGCGAGAGCAGATTTAACATTTAAATATCATTTAATGTTCGCAACTTTATTTTGTTGACATAATAAATAGATAAGATTTACATGAATTAATATGTAATATAAAATACAATCATAGGGACTTTGAATCAAATATTTAGAAATAATTAGTCAATTATCTAGACTTGTGTAGTTGGGAGAGGACAGCTAGATTAATTTAATAAATATGATGTCAGAAATTTTCTAACGGTTTCAAGCCAAAGTTAGAAGAAGTGTACCCATAATTGCAAGAGTATTAAAAAACTTTCTTAAGTACGCTCAACGCTGATGAAGGAATCCATAATATATCTTTTAAATTGAATACTATGACTTGGATTTGTTTAGCTTACCTTGAATATTTACTAAAACTTATAATGTCCATTTACAATAGTAATAGATACGCCCATCATTCTATATATTTAATATTTATCTCAAGAAGGAAGTAAGACTGAACAAATTAGATTTACTAAGTGAATATATTTCAACATTCCAGAGATTTAAGTGAGACACGATTTATGAAAATTTACCCAAAAATAAGTTGTGGTGGGATCAAAACTTATTTCAAAAATGGAACCTGAAACGTTATTATCTGGTGATCTAGAACCCATATTATTTTGAGAGCACATGAATTTGACAAATTTTTACTATTATTATTTAGCACCACGTATTACTACCCATTTGGGTTATACGCCTAATTACTAATTGCGCTAATGGATAAGAAATTGGGAAGATTGAATTTAGATAAAGTGAACCCTTATATGCGTGGTGAGAGAGTAGAAAATCGTTTTAAATAAACAGTTTACCCGGCCAAGATTTGAACCTCAATCTCCCCATCCTCAGTAGTCTAGCTCAACACGAATCGAGTGCTCTAGCCAACTACACCATCGAAGCAGGTTAACTTGACCATTAACTTGTGTAGCCACAGGGATTGACCCTCGGGAAAGCGCACCATCAATATACTATGTAGCTACCCCCTTGGTTAGACCTGTGATATAGAGTGGTAATCGATTCTTTGAGGACACATACCCGCATTAACGTAGAGGGAGAAAGGAAACCACTCGATTAACCCCGTGTGAGGGAAGCTATCGGTACAATGGAGGCTTTGGGTGGATTTTCAATAAAATTAGACTATTAATTTATAACTTATATAATACTATTGTTGTAAAAAACGTACGTTAGGGTATCTAAGTTGAGTATGAAACAAGCGCGTTAGACCCCGCGGCCACCGTAGCGGGTATGCAGTGCTTAGAAAACGGTGTGCCTGTATGTTATTTATCAAATTTTCCTAGTAAACAAAAAAAACTATTCTAGATCATTGACTGATTGTTTTAAAACATTTGATCTAAAGTCCACATAGCTGTATTTGGCATTACATATTAATTTATTTAAAAGCTATATATTAATTATGTCAACAAAATTTAGCTAAACCCATATTTAAATGATATTTAAAAATAAAACTTCTTTGTCATTTCTATTACCTCATAATCAGCAAAGATAACACTTGATAAGTGAAGTAATTTTGATACTCTTCCAACAAACAAACTAAATTTTCATTTGTAGGTTGATACTCACTCCCAGTATTGGAATATTCCAGGATTTACGACCAGGCCTATATTGTACTCTACCACTACAAAAGCTGCAATTTATAAATAAAAATTAATATGTTAGATTTTGTAAGTGAATTTGCTATCTAACTCTAAAACCTAGTTCCTTTTAATTTTCTCCTTGGGTATCATTCTACCGTCAAAGAATTTTACAATTTATAAATGAACGTGTTAGATTTGTGTGCGTGGACTTGACACCTTACCGTAAACCAAATTTAGTTAAATTAATAAATGCTATCCAAACAGTGAAACTGTTTACAATAATAAAATTATAATTGTTTATTTTTTGTACTAATTATAATATAATATATTATACAAATCAAGCTTTGTTTTTTTAATTTTCTTTTGTTTTGTTTGGCATTTCTAATATTGGTTCAAGTTCCTCATAATTGTATTTGTTATTACTTATGAATTCATGTAAAAGTTATCTATTTATTATGTCAACAAAATATTGTTGAGAACATTAAATTATATTTAAATACTAATTGTGCTTTCACATCCACCGGGTGTTGATGTATTATCAGGAATCCGCCAAGTGGGGGACATGCTTGTAGGGTTTTCTCACACCAAATTTTTGTACCCATTATACCTGGACTAATTATATAAAAATATCAAACGGAAAATCTGGTCATCAACTTTAACTGATTTTTGATTTCGCCTTACTGTTCACTCTCGAAAATGAGGGGTTCACTCAAATACGGAAGGAATTATTTTATTCAACGACCGTTCTAACAGACATTAGCGGCACGAGCCCTGTGAAATATATCGAAGTTCTAATCCCTGTGGGCACGCCGTCTAAATGTCAGGCTCATCTAATTCTGTTGGTGGACTCGCAAATACGGGGTGTACTCAACCACTGGAAGGAATTATTTGATTATATTACTGTTCTAACAGATATTAGCTGTGTTAGCCTTGCGAAAGATATATAGGTTTGAATCCCTGTGGGCAAGCTGTCTAAATGTCAGTCTAATCTAATTATGTTGGGGACTTGCAAATGCGGGGTGTACTCAAATACGGGAGGATCTATTTTATTTGGTAACAGTTCTAACATAAATTAGCGGTAATAGCCTACAAAATATAGCGAGGTTTGAATCCCTCTTAGCATAAAGTATACATGTCATTCTCATCTAATTCGTTGTGGGGAGGTTGGAATCACATCTCTGATGGGTAAAATGTTGGTATTTTTCCTTTCAGGTATATTTTGGAACATCTTATTAATCATTTCTACCACATTTTCTTAATTAATATATATATATATATATACGTTTAGCTATAAAGCGTACGTGTAACTCATCTAGCTATGGTAAGGGAGGTCAGGCGTTCAAATCCCCCTTTGAAGTGTACTGTCACTAGTTCTCACTAAATGGTTTCCCTCTCTCTCACTCTGCGTACATGCTGAAACATTTCTACCACAATCCTCCTAACCATCTTATCTTCACCAACAATGACCCATGTTGGTATGGCGGATTCTTACATCCACCTATGTCCACAGTAGGTACCAACAACCAATTTGACTAGAATTAGTGGTGGATAGTGACTTCTAACTCACGGTTATAAATCAATTTGAGGAATTCTTTTGGAAAGAGGCCCCTGATTGTGCTAAATTAGAGCTGTTTCAATGCTCTCTATTTGCGACATAACCCTAATGTACGATGAGGCCACCGGGGAAAACCCATCTCCCCATAGAAGACCAAAATTTACCAAAAAGTACAACGGAAAAATCTCCATTGGATGGAAATAAACCTATCGACATTGAAGGAGGGACACAGGATACCAGTTTATTAACCCCATGTAGTTATGTAAATATTATCTATTCCTGTCTCAACTTATCTTGTCGAGCCACCAAACTAGCGCCAAGGTTGCGATGACTTCATCGTGAGAAAACCCATTACCACGTATATGTGGAGGGTTGCAATATCATTAGATGTCATGATCTATTTCTGTCTCGACTTGTCTTGTCAAGCTGCAAATTGGCGCTAGATATGACTTATCAGGAACACTCATTACCGGGATATGGTTTGTGACACCAAAATAGATTCAGAGGCTTTCGACACGAAGACTGGGCCAGTAGCTCACACTTTCTGCTTGTCATCCGTCGAGAGAGGATTCTCGTGACCACTCCCACCCTAAGGGTCAAAATTAATGACATTTTATGGGAAGTCACGGGAGGAGTGCCCGACGACAGAGACTGCAAACTCCAAAGAAATAAATAAAAAACTGCCACAAAAATACTCCTTACGCCAGTCCAAATCATACCCAAACATTCGATCTAATGGGCCACACATAAAAACCAACATATAGAAATAAAAATACAACGGACCATTCATTACATCACTCAAACTAAAAATAAACCAATCAAGGTTATGATGACGTTACAACATTGTAACATCATAATGACATCACCAAGAAACACCTAGATCGGGGTCAAAGGTCAAATTGTGATCATTAATCATACACACTACTAATAATATAGCCTATGTGTTAACCGGAAGTTTAAGCTAAACCCATGTGAAATTTCAGCACAATCGGTGTAGGGGTTTTTGCGTTAAATAGATACTTACTGAAACCAACTTAATGTTTATTATATTATAAAAGATATTATATAATCTTTAGACCTCACACAGAGGCCTGAACTTTTAAAATTAGTAGACTCTGTGCACAAACATGTGCATCTCGAGGTTGGAATTTTAAGTTTTTGATTATATTTTTTAATATTCATTAAAAATTGGGCCAGAAAAGAAATAAAATTAATTGTTTTTCAGTTCGAAGCAAAAATAAAAAAGTGATTCTCTGGTTAGACATTCAATTCATTGCGAGGCTACCCCAGGCAATGACGGGTACTTCTGAAATTAGATTATAAGGAGAAAATATATATTAGAGCTGCTGTCCAATGCACCGAAAATGCAAACTAATTCCTTGAATATGTGAATGTGACTCAATTTATTTTATAAAACAATGTTTGGGTCAACAATTAATACAAATATTTTTCTACAAATAATAAACTAAGAAATAAACATTTATTTTCCTATTTTATCAAAAACTGGTAGGTGGAACAGTTACTAGCAGCAATAAATTTACTAAAACTACTTACGTTTCCCATCACTTGTATTATGTTGTTCCTTAAACAGATATTGCTGGCACCAAGAGCTGCTCCTTTCAGTTAATGATAGCCACGTTTGATGTTAATACAATATAAGCACAATAGATGTACCATTAGTTAAATTATAAAATAAGAGGTACATTGAAAATAATATTTTGTTTGTTTCAGGCTGAAAAGCTCCTTTCCTTTGAAGACATGACGGAAGAAATAAAAGGACACATCAAAGAATGCGAAGAAGAAAAGAACGTGAAAAAAGGTGTTATATTAAGTTTGAACTGAAGTTCAGGAAAAGTAAAATAAGTTAAGACTATTTTAAAGGGGAAGTTGGGCACCGAGGATTACCACACGTTAGTGATATGTATTCACACTTATGCCAACGGATTAAGGCCGAAAATGGTTACATTTAGAGAAAATTTACCATGATGATTTATAAACCATTTATGAAAAACTCATCAATCAGTACATCCTACCGAGATTAGAACACTGATCTTCCCATCATAAACCATTCGTTTTATAACAGAATGACGCTTTAGACCAAAACAATTACCAAAGCGGGTTTTAGCCATAACTAATTTTCACTATTATTCACCGTGTTTAAGGTGGTGTAGAGTTAACAATCTCTATAGAGCAACTTGTGACGGAGGTTATACATAACAGTCAATATAGTTTAGCTTGTGTAAGGCAGGTAATTGTTAACACTAGCTATAGTTAACTGGTGATGGAGGTTATATATAACAGTCGATATAGTTTATCTTGTGTAAGGCAGGTAATTGTTAACACTAGCTATAGTTAATTGGTGATGGAGGTTATATATAACAGTCACTATAGTTTAGCTTGTGTAAGGCAGGTAATTGTTAACACTAGCTATAGTTAATTGGCGATGGAGGTTATATATAACAGTCGATATAGTTTAGCTTGTGTAAGGCAGGTAGTTGTTAACAATAGCTATAGTTAATTGGCGATGGAGGTTATATATAACAGTCGATATAGTTTAGCTTGTATAAGGCAGGTAATTGTTAACACTAGCTATAGTTAATTGGTGATGGAGGTTATATATAACAGTCGATATAGTTTAGCTTGCGTAAGGCAGGTAATTGCTAACACTAGCTATAGTTAACTGGTGATGGAGGTTGCACATAACAGTCAATATAGTTTAGCTTGTGTAAGGCAGGTAATTCCTAACACTAGCTATAGTTAACTGGTGATGGAGGTTATACATAACAGTCAATATAGTTTAGCTTGCGTAAGGCAGGTAATTGTTAACACTAGCTATAGTTAACTGGTGATGGAGGTTATACATAACAGTCGATATAGTTTAGCTTGTGTAAGGCAGGGAATTGTTAACACTAGCTATAGTTAATTGGCGATGGAGGTTATATATAACACCCAATATAGTTTAGCTTGTGTAAGGCAGGTAATTGTTAACACTAGCTATAGTTAATTGGCGATGGAGGTTATATATAACAGTCGATAATAGTTTAGCTTGTGTAAGGCAGGTAAATGTTAACACTAGCTATGGTTAATTGGCGATGGAGGCTATATATAACAGTCAATATAGCTTAGCTTGTGTAAGGCAGGTAATTGTTAACACTAGCTATAGTTAATTGGCGATGGAGGTTATACATAACAGTCAATATAGTTTAGCTTGTGTAAGGCGGGTAATTGTTAACACTAGCTATAGTTAATTGGCGATTGAGGTTATACATAACAGTCAATATAGTTTAGCTTGTGTAAGGCAGGTAATTGTTAACACTAGCTATAGTTAATATTCGATGGAGATTATATATAACAGTCAATATAGTTTAGCTTGTGTAAGGCAGGTAATTGTTAACACTAGCTATAGTTAATTGGCGATGGAGGATATATATAACAGTCGATATAGTTTAGCTTGTGTAAGGCAGGTAAATGTTAACACTAGCTATAGTTAATTGGCGATGGAGGTTATATATAAGTCGATATAGTTTAGCATGTGTAAGGTTGGTAATTGTTAACACTAGCTATAGTTAAATGGCGATGGAGGTTATATATAACAGTCAATATAGTTTAGCTTGTGTAAGGTACCAGGCTCAATTCCCGGCGCTTCAAAAATTTAACTTTGAAAAAGGGGATCTCAAACGGGATCAAACTCAGCGTCGTGAGGACAAATGAAAATCTAATTAAATAAATAAGTAGTGGCTCCAGTTCGGAAGACTGAGATTAATGGCTTGAGGATTCATAGTGCTGACCACATGACAGTCTATATCTTCAAAAAGAAACTATCATTACTAACGGCGGCTGCATGGTTTCATAACATGGAGGCTGGTAAGTGCTACCTCTTGCTGTAGTTAAATGGGTGTAAGTATGGTAATAGTTACCTCTTGCTGTAGTTAAATGGGTGTAAGTATGGTAATAGTTACCTCTTGCTGTAGTTAAATG
>CABFOW010006610.1:16493-30651 GCA_902141385.1 Timema californicum
TACCTCTTGCTGTAGTTAAATGGGTGTAAGTATGGTAATAGTTACCTCTTGCTGTAGTTAAATGGGTGTAAGTATGGTAAGAGTTACCTCTTGCTGTAGTTAAATGTGTGCAAGTATGGTAATAGTTACCTCTTGCGGTAGTTAAATGGGTGTAAGTATGGTAATAGTTACCTCTTGCGGTAGTTAAATGGGTGTAAGTATGGTAATAGTTACCTCTTGCGGTAGTTAAATGGGTGTAAGTATGGTAAGAGTTACCTCTTGCGGTAGTTAAATGGGTGTAAATATGGTAAGAGTTACCTCTTAAGATCACGTAGATGAGATTAGAACCTTGAGCTCCCCATCAATTTTGATCAAACCAACGGGTAGCAACGGCTAGAATACCGCTGTGGATAGCTAAGTTTTGTAAACAAATATTTACTTTCTCTCGACGCCTAGGAGCGAGAATATTGTGATCGTCAAAAATCTGGGATCGAGATTTTGATAAATTTAGGTGTTTCATTCCCCCTTAGAAACAAAAAAAAAGTAGTTTTTGCAATTACGTCTGTCTGACTGTTTGTAACTTGGCTTGGGCTAAAGCCGAAACCATTTTACCGATTGGGGTAAAACTTTGTATCTGGGGTTCTCATAAGGTCCCGCCGAGGGGTTTTTGGAATTAAATATCCAACACTAAATTTAAGGGTAGTTCATTAAAAGACAAAAAGAGAATAAATCTATTTTCTTGGAATTCACGTTAACTATTTTGATTAAATTTTATATCCAAACAAACAAAATACATCAAACAATATGGAAATTTTCATTTTCTCATGAAAATGACTTTGAAGGTACTTTATACAGGAGAGATTTTCAAATTTTCATAATTTTTCCGCAACTATTCGAGATGCGTAATAATCTAGCATTGTAAAGTTGTAAAATTGTTAAATGTAAAAAATCTTTTATTTTAAATATATAAAAACAACAAGTTCTGAGCTATAAACAAATACATATACTTTTTAATGCAAGTTTTTGTAAATGAATTTGATTCTATGATCTTTGGTTTACTGAAAGACACGTTTCTCTTTTCTCAATATTGGGAAAGTCTAATGCCATAGATCAGTGGTTTCCAATTTCCTATTAGTCAAGGATCCCCCAAGAGGCTCTTTGAGATCGGTGGAGCCCCTATTTTTCCATATCATTAGAATATAATCTACTCTATGTATTAAAAATAGCAACCCACCCTCCCATATTTATAATTCATGTTAGAAAACAAAAAAAAACTCAGAATTTGGCACAATACATCTGAGTCAAATGTGTTTTACATACCTTTATTTTCTCACTAGCTCTAGTTGTAATAATAATAAATATTATAATAGTAATAGTTGAAACAAAAATGTTAGTTAGGCCCACATTAAAATTTATTAATTTTGAAAAAGTTCAAATTTATTCATTAGGGTCTAGTATTAGTTAGATAAGTGAAACCTATTCTTTTTCCCCATCTTTTCTTGAAGATCAGGTTGAAGGTTGGACATTATTTTACTCATGTTAATGTGTACAACAAGATCCATAATTTCTGAACAATTTTTTAAACAACCTGTATATACATTGTGTGTGTGTGTAATTTCTTTAAAAAAAATCTTAAACTAAAATAATATGATTAATATTTTCAGGGGACAGAAATAATAGCTTTGACATACATGCCCGCCCTTCCCTAAATTAAATTTTTGGATGCACCACTGAATTTTAATATCTTCAAAATTATTCCTGCTGTAAGTACGAAAAAGTTTTGTTCGTCTATAAAACATGAATAAAACTATTTAATAAAAGCATTTTCATCTCTTCTTACAAAACTCTTGTTATAGAAATAGGTTATATCTAATCAAATTATTTATAAGATAGACAGTTTCCAGCCTACGCTATATCAAAACTTTAACATAGACCATGCAAATACATCCCAGGGAACATTTTTAATAAATCAAATTTGGAAGTTACAAAAAAAGAGTGTTAATTCAAGGGTTCTACCTAAACAAAATATAAATGGGGAGAGAAAAGGGGGGTTAGCAGGGCATACAAAAAATATGGAAGTATAGATCGTGGCAAAGAGGGGTTGGGGAGGAGAGGGCGAGGTGCTTCCGAAGACAGCGTAATCTTCCAGGAAACTACTGAACTCTTTCAACAGCTTAGACATAATTAAATTTGAAAATATCAAATTTTGTAAAAATTATTTTATTATAAATATTCGTCGTGTATGATAGAACATTATCTTATTCTCTATAATATTATAATCATTTCAAAACTATATTTTCGTATTTCATGTTTTATTTAATTCTTATGTAATTGAAATTACATCTTATTGTAAAACAGTAAATATTAGCTTGTAACTTTTTTTTATTAATATAGTTCATTTTAAATTTACAAGTTAAATATAATACAAAAAATCTATGATTTTACCATGCCTAGTTTTTGAGAAATAGGCTGTACAACATTATCGTTCTTATATAGTAGTTGTCCATCCGAATCTTAATGTATCATTCAATAGGAGCTATGGTTTATAGATTGGTTGATACGTTTGTGGAGAATATAGAGCAGGTTCTGTGCTTGAGTGACGTAGCAATTCACACCACCACATACGTTTGTGGAGAATATAGAGCAGGTTCTGTGCTTGAGTGACGTAGCAATTCACACCACCACATACGTTTGTGTTAACACACGATCCTTTGCAACGGAAACTAGAAATGAATGAATATGAACTTATTTTATATTACGAGGGGATAAAATGCCTTTTAGATTATTGTTAATATGTTGTGTTTTTAAACTATGTTACTATAATTGTCAATCAGATATAGTCTAAGGGAGCTGAACATATTTAAACTAAGAGGCTGATTTGTGGATGGTACTGAATCATTATATTTGTTTTAGAGCTCATAACGTAGCTACGTTTCTGCTATTATGTAAACACAAACTTTTTAATACACCGTAAGACATAAAGTGTCGAGGACGTGGTTTGAATCCTGATTTATATCAATGAGAAGCTGAGGGAAAGAGGGATTATCACTGTGTTTCTTTACATTCTCAATAAACGTGGATAAGGAGAGATTTTAAAAATCTAGCTTGCTTGATCATATTTAACATTTTGATTAAAGGTTTATCAACCATTATGTTTTAATAATATCCCTAAACGTGTCCAAAATACTTTTAAAAACATTTTCAAACTATATGGGTTAGCCAACAGTAACTATTCAAGAGTTCAACACATCGATAACCAAAGTCTGTCGTGAAACACCGGAGTGATATTTTACTAATCTAATTAAATAAAAAACAGATATTAATATTGAGTCATTAGGGCCACTAATGAGTGTGCAACAGAAGCTAGTCTTGTTGAAAGAAACAAGAGCAAGTTGGCTGACTATATCTCGGGGAAATACAGTTGAGTGATGTTCCCGTATAGCCCATATTCTAGATCCTGAACCCAATGTCAATGTTTGTTACAGAGGCCTGTATTAAACAATGGAAGGATACAAAAGGAAAGGAAATGTCTGAAGGCTGCAAGGTAATTATTATCATCACTATTCTCCCTATTCTTACAATTATTACTACATGTTCATCAATTATTAAAAGCATACTTAAAAATGTATTTATTTTAGCACCACGACTTAATACCTGTTTAGGTTGTACGCTTACGTAAACATTTCAATGTTTGCGAGAGGGTGACCTGGCGGTCTAGGCCAACGTGTCAGACTTCTGTGCTGGCGGCCGGGGTTCAATCCTCGGTCCCGGCAAAGATTTATCTGATTACCAAACCCTTCCTTCACCTCTGACAAGACATCTTGTGAATGTGGGGAATGCCAGGCCTCCACCGTGGTTCGGATTCCACGTTAAACTGTAGGTCCTCCATTTCATCTCACAATCACCCTACCATTACACATTAGCGTAAGTGCGTATAACCCGAACGGGTAGTAAGACGCGGTGCTAATAATAATAATTTGCGAGAGGAGAGGGTTTACCTGTGGTGACTCCAAGTGAACCCCCTCTACCCTCGAAAAAAGAAATGCCAACAAAATTTTAAGCATTAAATCCATTTTGATGGAATTTTAAGTTATTTGAACATAATTGGGGATATTATAAGAAAATTTACAAAACTCCAATAAGATAATAGCCTAAGTGTAGGAGTGGAATATAAAAATACAATATTGATAATATTCTAGAGTGGAGGAGGTTGGTGGATCCTTTTCATAGCGTCCCTGTCAATTGAAATTACTTACAACACTTATGTTTTTATTGTATGGCATTACTGACCGGGAGGAACATGACCTTCAGTTCTGTCCCCTGTATGTAGACTATTAGTCGCTCTGGTGGCACATAGCGTAGCCCAGGGTACACCATGGGAGGCTGTCGTCAATGAGATGATGTGATGATAGTCATTATGGAGTTGTGGAGCCGGTGTGAGCTTTAACCCAACTTAAGATTAATTAACCAAACTCTGGTAACCGTTGGTATCATTCCCCTGAAGGGAAAATACCTAAGTTGCCAACCGGGAATTGAACCCGGGACCCCTATATTCGTATCTAGGTGCACTGACCATTACACCAATTGGCCTATTACTTACAATAGTAGAATATCAATTTTAAAAATCACCAATTATACCCTTTTACATATTTTGGTAATGTAGATATTCTCGCGCCATTTACAAACCAATGCTTGTCTCAAAACAAGATTTACAAACTAGCTTAACCCTGGACCGCACACCCAATAATAAACACACGACCAAAGAACAAGTTTTACTTTACATTTTAGATTATGAGTTGAACTCGTAAACAAATACTCAAGCGTCACTGTCCGGAAACAAACAAGGTTCTCGATGGCAAACTAAATCACTAAGACACGGGAAGGTATGATGACCAGATGTAGTAGATAAACTGACGCAAACAAGAGGACGTCTGGTTATTTTTGAGATTGTCATAACTTGAAGAGTTTTTCTACTGGCGTACACAAAAATCTATGTTGTTTGTTTCTAGCTGCATCAGTGGAATCACGGACTATAGTGCCAATGTCCGGTTCGACAATAACGAGAAGGTTGACGATCAAAGTTTGGATGGGTGTAGTGAGGTTTTTTTTCTTAAATAATACCCCAATATCCTTCCCCACAAATATTTGTACACTTTTTTTAAATTATACCGTCATAATATATACCCTCTCATTGTATCATCTTATGATAGCCCAGACAGTTGCTAAGACGTGGAGCACAAGACTAACAAAGAATATTTAAAATTTTCATTATAGAAATTCACAGTGAAGATACATTGAGGTTAAACATTAAATAAAATATGTTCATCTATGTAGATAGTACATTTGATTACCTGTTATTTTGTTGCAGTGCATGGTTAAATGTGTGGGAAATAAGGCAAAAGTGGTAAGTCTAAATATCATTTATGAGTCTAATAAGTATTAATGATATTGCATTCTTATTCATGATATGACATTCAAAACAAATAAAGTTTAATGTTTATATTAATTTAATAGCAATCTGCTTCGATATTTCGTTTTAATTTTTAACAATCCGTGGCTAAAATGAAATGTTATCATTTCATTTTGAAACAATGCTAATAAAATCAATTCATGTTTATCTTTTAGATGGACGACCAGGGGCATGTAATTGAAGGAACCCTTAAGGAGCAGGTTGATAAAATTACAGACCCAAAAAAGAAGGAGTTAATCGAGAAAATTATAGAGGACTGCAAAGACAAGGGTGAGTTGAGGCAAATTAATTTTGTTAAAATATTATTTTTTCAATGAGATTTTTTATTTGTTGAATAATATATTACAAAATTTTTAGATGGATAGGCTAAAATATATAAAATATATGTATTGGTTTAACACTCTGAAAATAAAACATTTAACGTTGCCTCAAACAACTTAAAAGTATTATTTAATTGATGAGTTAAAACAATATTTTAAATCAAATTATTTTTTATGTGACTTAAATAAAAAATTAATAGCCATGGTTGCTAAATTTTGCATGTTAAACTTTATGGGCTGAACTAATGGGACACAGTTCTAAAATAGATTATATGATACATTACTACAGTGTCTAATAGTTTATTATGGTTTGTGAGAAAATCATCAAAACATTTTTAGACCCTATCATTTAGTAAATTTTCTTCAGAAAAACAAACCTACTAATATATTAAATATTCTTCAGACATAAATTGTTGTAAGGTGTGTTTAAAATGTTCAAAAATCAATTTTCAAAAAATTTCTTCAAATGAATTATTGAAGAAAAAACATAATATTTTACATGTGAAACACTCTCCTTATACTAGTTTTGAACAAATTTTTTAAGGTAATTTTAAAAATATTTCAAGTTTAAAAAATCCATAATTAAATCACCTATAAACCCCCTTTTTTTTTTAAAAAAAAACAACCAATCATACGTTGTTATTTACAGTACACAACACTGACCACTATTCTTATCTTTACTAATATTTGCGATATTTAACTTCCACTTTCTGAACAAAATGGTTATATCAACACACGACACATTAACTAACCTAAGTCTAGAGCAGATACAACACCCAGACCCCGCACGTTAGTTAATCACCATCTTTTACCAATGATAAAATATGTGGACATTCCTGGAATTAGACCCGCGAACTTAATCTCAGTATAAAAACACTCCACTAACCGAGATAAGGTGTCTGACACCAAATATTCATTTTTAACTAAATCATTTGAACTGTTTTTGAAAAATTTCAAACTAATAATATCATAATCAATAAACTAAGATTAATTTTAAGGTTAGAATCAAAATCTCAATTTGTCCTTGAGGTATTGCCATATAGCAAATGAATATCAAGTTGAAATTAAACTCCTCAAACCGTTTAGTTCGTAGCTCCAGGCACAGACATGGGAACAGACATAATTGTAAGACTTACCTTTTTGAGTTCGGAGATACATAAAATGTCAAAATCCACCACGATCTCAGGGTTTAAATTGTTAGCTAGTGCAATACATGATCTCTATGAAAAAGTATAAAAAAAGAGAATCCATAATAATATTTATCCAGATTTTTTCAATCTTTAATAAACATAATAGAACTCAACAAATAAACATTCGCGCCAGTGGACACGTTATTGTAGGCTTTAACTTTTCGGTCTGGCTTTACGGTGACGGAGGAGGTAGAGGTTCAAATTCCATCTGAGTGTACCGACAATGGCTTTTCCTGAATGCTTTTCCACCAACCCTCCAGGCCAATTCGAATACCACGAATGGGTTGTGTGACGAGATAAAAGGTAAATCAAGAAAAAAGATATTTAAAAAAATCAAGACTTGAATTTTTCGATGACTAAGTTAATTTCACCCACACCTGATTGACACAGCTTAGTCTCGAAGATAACTCTCTATAGCTAACAGTCAGGTACAGCTTATTAATAAATAACTAACTAAATTTTTATTAGGATATATTCTGGGTAGGGTAGCAGCTTAAGTAAGCATATCATATCAATTGCGACTTTTATGATAAAAGTATGAAATTCCTACAATAGTTAGTATATACCATAGTGATTATATTTAGATGAGGAGGGAAGTCAGATTTGACCTCTGAGGTCAGTGAAAGATCAAATACAATTTGACCACCATTTCACCGGGCCCAATGTTTAATTATGCTTAATATAGGAATAATATAGTGTAGAAAGTTATTTAAGGTATCATTTACAATTAATTTAGCGATGCCCATTCATTTGGTGACCTTTAGAGCACTCCATAATTCAAGAAATGGTTATTAGGTCAGTGTCAAATGTCAATATTTTCGTAAACCATGAATTGCCTATATAATTTATTTATTTACAACCATGTAAAATAGATATGTAATTAACAAATATATGTGTACATAACATATGTAATAAACAAAATCAACAATCTCCAGAACATAAGTACAGTGTAGTGCACTTTAGTGCAGCTTTGGCACACCTTCAGCGTCCAGTGCACGCTTTCTCACAACTACAGTAGATCAATTTATGGCATGAAACTGATACTTTAGGGAAATTAGTCCAAAGAGGCTGCCACCCAGTTGTATCCTTTGTCTAGCCCCGGTCAGAGGGCTCTGACAGATCTCGTTCCATGACCAACGCCTGGTCCTAGCAGTTGGACTGGTAGAAAGTGCGCTTTATGGGCTGCTTGAGTGCTGCCTGGGCTGGAAGAATGTTTTCTATTGCTCTAGACTTTTGTGTGAAGAGCTGCTTCCTGGCACCATTAACCTTCATATCATTGGTTAGTTCATACATCACCACAACAAATCGCCCCAGAAACAACATTTACCCCTGATTGATCTTACTTGGCATGAATAGAATTTAATAGAAATCATCAGTCACCTTTGGGAAATACTTTCAAGTATCCCAGGAAGTCTTCGTTCCTTTACCAGTGAATGTGGAAACAGTACTACACCCGTTTAAAGCGTGAAAGACTGGCAGAGTACGACACTTTTTCGGGGTCATTGCGACCACCATTTCGTGAATAGCCATATACCGAATGTATGAACAGACACTAAAGGCAATACACAGCTCATCTGGAGTCAATTTAAATAATGAATACACAGCCAGTATTACTACATCATTGTCAACAGTACGTATGGTCACCTTCTTACACCCTTTTTGAACAGCCTCTGCCAAATGCAAAAATTTACGAGTACCCGTCTCCTCTTCCTCACATGGGGCTAGGCGGGTATGACTCAGCAGGAAAGCAGAAAACTCCACTTCTATATGCTGCCTAAAGTTCCTTGCCCTCTGCTAAAATTCACGGCGTCACTACAATGAGAACAGGATATATGGGGTGCTGGTCCAATGTGGAGNCCACTTCTATATGCTGCCTAAAGTTCCTTGCCCTCTGCTAAAATTCACGGCGTCACTACAATGAGAACAGGATATATGGGGTGCTGGTCCAATGTGGAGTGTGTCTCTTCCCTGTATATGTGCCTTCAGACTAGGAATCGCAGAAAGCAATCTGTGCTTTAGTTTGGCTGTGTTAATAGGTTTCTCGATAGGCAGATGTATCTGCTCCAGTCTCACCTTTTATAGGTGACTGATAGCTACCAGTTTAAAGACAGGAGCAGTGTCCTCATAACTATTCATGTCTTCCAAGAATGCCACTAGCTCATCAAAGACTGTATCATGAAGGCAAGATCCATCTTCATCATTGCCTTTGGGTACATCCAGCCTGGATATGTTGTACAGTGAACTCAGGCAGGATAGATGGCAATCCGCGTCAATGACCATCATATATCCTGCAGCAAGCTTGGCCAACAAAGTGGTGTCCTCCAGTTCAAGGGCAAACCAACGCACATTTGCGTCCATCTTGTACTTTGATGCTTCATGTAGGTCTGAAGAGCAAGCAGGACCATTTCGTAAAAAGCTAGTAAACTTTGTGGACTCTGAATGGCTGTGAGCAGATCAAGTGTGCACATTAGAGGTTCTTGGTTGACATGTTGTTAATTCCCTATGATATTTCTCCTCAAACGCCTTTTGGTTAAACTTCAGCTGACATTTCTTGTGCCATAAAGCCTTGTGTGCCTTAATAAAGAGTGAATTATGTGCCAACCCCGTATCCAACCATTCCAGGTTCAGGCCCATTGGCTTATCCTGAAGGGTCTGGAATAGGAGAAGGTCTCCCACTAAGGATGCATAACCACTACCAACCGGCTGTTTAGTTGATCTGAGTGGACACACTAATGATTCATCTGTTACTTCTTGGCAAAGGACACACATTTTACAATTAGTTCTTGAGGATGGTTAGGATCGCTTGGATGTAGAGTGTTGTGTGGGTTCTACCTGATGTATTGCTTCGACATGTTAGCGAGTAAATCAGAGCCTTATCATTAATACAGGAGTGGGGATTCTGAATCACAAAAACAAACATATCCATAATATACCTTATAGCACTGTGCATATACAACATATAAAAATACATTTTTTTACCTAAAGATTCTGAAAGTCGAGATGGTTCTCTAAAGTCTAGAAATTCACAAATAAACACTATCTAAAGATCTCTAAAGTGTAATGAAATAAATAGGCATCCCTAAATTATTTTTGTAAATTACACCTTAAATGCCTTTTTACACTATACGCTATATTTAAACATTAGACCCGGTAGAGGGGCAGCTATATAGTAATTGAGCTCTCACCATCCTTAGAGGTCAAATCTGACTTCTCTCCTCATCTAAATATAATCACTATGGTATATACAAACTATGATAACAATTTCATACTTTTATCATAAAATGCACAATCGATCTGGTCAGCAGCTCTACTAAAGCAGCATGACAACGCTGAGCCTGTAAACCTTCAATGTTTCTTAAGCTCTCCTGATATCATTTACCACGTATCCTATTAAGGCTCGTCAGATACAGGCTATACAGATTTAATTATTGGAAAGGAATGCTTTATGAGCCAATAGGGTGGACAGAAATACTACACTCGGACCATGTTTTTTATAGTAAATAAAATAAATATTTCAAATCAAAAACAATTCCGTATTACAAAGTAAACTAATTAACAAGTAAGTTGAAGTACTGTACTAATTATTGAAAGAACTAAGTGCAAATTAAAATGACCTCACGTTTTTCTGATTATAAAAAGACAGCAGGGCGTTGTTTTATAACTAACTGTCCTGAGACTGACTAAATCATATTAATCTAATATCCTTCTCACAATAATTCTCTAAACCAAATAAATGAAAGGCATGGACTCATTACGTAAATGAACGTTGTCGCCAACTGACAGTGAAAGCAAGAAAATAAAATGCCAATAATGACTGGCGCTAGGCTTACAACAACCAAGCGAACCTTTCTCCAAATTCCTACAAAAAATAAGTTTATACTCTTAGACAGAGTTTTAGTATCAAAATTTTATAATTGATTCCTCTTTGGATTTTGTTTACTACACTATATATAATCTGTTGAAATCTCTATTAATTGTTATTTCTCTTTTGTGGGTGTCAAACGTGGTCTCTTATCTTGCATGACGAATGCAAATGTAGGGTATTCGAAAATAAGATTCTTAGTAAGATTTCGTCCAAAACTGATAAGGCTACTGGAGAGTATAGGAGATGAAATATTATTGGGAAGAAACCATTGGGAATACCTATATTCATATGGGAGGATTACATTATAATGACCTTAGGAATATCAAGTGCAATGAGATGGACTGAATAGAACTAGCTCAAGATAGGGATATACGGAGTACTTTTTTAAGTGCGGCAACGATCTTTAGAGCTCCTTATGGCATAGAATAAGTTAGTTCTCTTTTAATAATAGCTCGTTGTCCCTGGCAGATGTGCGGGCTGTTTCCGTATTTAGTAGTATGCCTTAAGGTTTTATACGAAGTATAAAACAAACGTAAAACATAGCATGTTCTGTCTGTATCTTTGTCAAATGGTTTTTAATCCAGATTTGAAAAATTTGGCTATCCTAATTAATGATGATATTTTATAATGTGAAAAACAAACAAAGAATATTCTAAAATGACCTCACGGTGGCTGAGAAAACTATGGTGGAGCCCAAGAGCTACACGTAGCACGGTTTGAAAACCGCTGGCCTAGAATACCTAATGGATGATCCTGTTTCTTCCTTAGAAACATATATTAATAATATATTAATTTTACTAATTGAATATATTTTTCAGGGCGAGACATTGAAGATGCTTGTGCTGCTGCAAATAAGGTGATGGGATGCAGTATTATGTCATACATGGTAAGTTGAAAGGATTGCATGAGCAAATGATGTGTTAAAAATCTATATCCCAGTAAAATATTCATCCGCCTTACATCCTTTGAAAATTGACTACTGTCCGTTCTATAAGGCAAATTTATCTTTAAGATTTATTTAAAGCCTGACAATTCTTACGTTTAGCAAAACGCGCTTTTAAAACTGGGTGAATTGATGAACTATTACTGGTCAAGTTTTCCGATCAAAACAAGTTTCTACTTAGTAATGATACATTTCCGTCTTAAATTTGTAGCAATTCAAATATATTTACTTTTAATGTATAAGTATTATTTGTAAATTTCCTCAGCAATGAGGACTTTGGAAAGATTAACAAATAATTATAAATCTCATTCGCAATGAGGGGGTTGAAAAGAATCAACTAATGATTATAAATCTCCTTGCCAACGAGTGTGTTGGGATATAAACATACATGAAGAATTATTGTGCGAGATGTTGGCCTTATTATTATTGTCAGCTAAAGCTTCAAAGCCACAGAGTGTGTTTTAAATAATTGTATCATGTTGCTTGTGAGTTAAGTTCAATTAGTTTTTTTCTTGGTGCTAAGCCAACGGCACGATTTTGTTTGGTAAGTTAGGACTCCTATTAAAGAGTGCTTTTATTGATCCTTTTAGAGTAAATTTATACATATAATAAAAGTCTAAAGTGTCTCTCCACGCATTTGAAATATTGTTAAGTTATCCTCTTTTCTGAATAATATAAATTATACATATACCAGTTACTTTATCTACCTAAGTTAGGTGCTATATCTGGTTCTAGTTATATTATCTACCTAAGTTAGGTGTTATCCGTGGGATGAGACCGGATCATATGTCATGCATCCATCCTTGTGATTTGTAAAGATCTGGAATGAAGAACTCCAAATACGATTAAACCATTTATTAAGTAGTTATCACTTTTCATTGGATTGATGATACACTTATGTCGATCAGTTCATTTAAAAATATACAAAAATGGAATAGATTATTTTTTAATCAATATGGTTAGTTAAATTATGGTATTCTAAAATTCAAATTATTTTTATAGCATGCAATTCATTTATTATTATTTATATTAATTTTTTATTTTTCAGGCACATAAAGATGAATAAATCCACTATGTCCTCATCGTGCTTCCATGGGTGTCGATTTCATCTAATGAATGTGACCAACATGTGACCAAATTGAATAATTTTAATATCTGTTTAAAAAAATTGTATCACTGTATTTAACGTATTTTACATTAAAAACAAACCAAATTGTAATTTTATTAATTACTATCCTGTGAATAACGTAGGTTTTGTATCTTTAGTAGTTTATTGAGTAGTTGAGGTGTTTTTTTATAATACTGGTATACTGGTAGATATTATGTCATTTCTATGTAATTTTTCTTAGCGTTACCCGAGAGACACCGTTTGGAGGTGACCAAACATGGTCTCTTTGTCATGTCTAGTTCGGGTAATTTTGGTTAACAGAGCCCTCACTTAATGCCTTGTCATATTAGCCTACTTATATGTCTGTCTATACAATGTTAGACGTTCTTCCCTCAGAAGTCCGAACCAGCATGCTACTGGATGTGCTAAATAGTGCTATGGGAGAAACAGCCTTCACCTGCCCGGTAGATGTGGTGTGGTACATATATGATCCGTCATCTTCTGTGAGAATCACGTAACATAACTAGTACTTACTCCTACAATCTGACTGATTTGAGCTTTTGTTTGGCCTCCAGCTTTCAAAAGGACTTCAATTTGTGCCCTCTTTCGTGGTGTGACATTTTTAGCTTTGCTCATCTTTATTACACTGAAGTTTCCTTACAACTGCGAGAAAACAGAACTCCAGACCACATTCGGCTCGAAACCCCCACGCTATCTACCAAAATTATTGTTACTCTGGCCATGGGGTGGATTGCCAGAAACACCCCTAAGCATAAAACAAAGCAGTCAATAAATAAAAAAAGGTGAGTGGAAGGAGCAGGGAGGTGTTTTATTTCCAAATACACACAAGGGAAAAATGTAAAGAAAAATACGATTGCAAACTGTCACAAAAACAAAATAAAATATTGAGCCAAACTTGACCGGAAATGGAGCAGAAATATGTATGACATTCGCAAATTACAAATTCCAGCTTAATTAAGTACCGCTAACTTATACCAAACTCGAATTTTATCACAACAAACATTATCACATAAAAAATTGTAATAATGTGCACACGTCTTTACACCGGCTGACAATTAAACTTTATTCCGCAATTTGAGTGCGCCAATGACAGTGTAGTAGTTTTAGTAATGGGTATAATTTGTGACTACTAAACCATTCTTGATTATATATTTAGTGACAGAGGTGAAATTTGCGAATTTATAATGAAATGGCAGAAATGTGTGTGAAACCAAACGTACGCTAGGGTTCTGGTGATTTGTGTGTTTACTTCAATTCCAACT
>CABFOW010006611.1:0-30643 GCA_902141385.1 Timema californicum
TTTCCGCTATACTTCGCCACTCATCACAACTAGGACCGTCAAGGTTGATAGATCTTAGGTCCGTTCATAATTAACAGTACACAACCCTTAGGCAGGCCACAACCTCTTGCTATCTGCTAGCATTAGTATTCCCCTGCCTTCATATTTAACAAAGGACAAAAGTATTTTTAACTCCAAGTCACCAAATTATCTGGCTATCTGTTTGTCTTGAGCCAATTCCTGCATGCTGCCTTAAACATACTGGTCTGGACAGGACTTTTAAGAGATTTATGACACTACTATTCAATCTTGCTATTTGAACTTGCTATTCGAAGTTTCGAACCAAATATTAGGCCGTTAATTATTTAGAATTATTTGAAATCTCAAATATTTGCAGTTGGTAACACTTTTAATCAAATTAATAAAATAAACTTTGTTATATGATTTAACCTGTGAATGTGACTATGAATGAATACAATATTCAAGACTATCAAATCATTTCTTAGGTCAAAATGTCCCACGAATCAACCAACTGAGTCATGAATCCTCAATAATCACTAACCTCCTCCTGTGCAATCTTCATGGAGTCAGTGACATTGGAGAATACAGTCGGCTTGATGAAGTAGCCTTCATTACCGAACCTATCTCCACCACACTCCAGCTTGGCTCCTTGTTCTTTACCAGACTTTATCATCGCCAACACTTTGTTGAACATCTCATCGTCAATCTAGACACAGTCAACACTACCATTACAAAACTGTTTTAACTTCTTTATTACCACAGCCCAGTACTTTCTGAAACAACTTACCAAATCACTAGATGATATGCAAACTAAAGTAAATTTATAATAAATACAAAAACAATGAGTATGAATGTATTGTTGGGCATTGGTACGTAAGCTGACTATTGTTACAAATCTACTAACCTGAGGTCCCTGCTCTGTGCCCTCGACAAAAGGGTCCCCGACTTTTTTCGCAGCAGCCTTGGCTGTAGCCTTCTTGACAAACTGCTCATACACCTCTTCCTGCACAAAGGTGCGGGAACCTGCGCAGCAGTTCTGACCATGGTTGGCGAAGATGGCTGAGTGGGCAATGTCCACAGCTTCATCCACTGGGTGGTGGTTGCAAATGAGCAAGTCAATTAGAAACAAGGCTTTCAACATGTCATTTGTTTCAATCACATTGTTAATAATATGAAACCATGATTGATTTGCTATTGTTATTTTGACCCTCTTTTGTAGTTAACCACAATATGTTGTAGACATGACACACTCTAGATCAAAAACAACAAAACATTTTAAGGTATTCTGCTAGATTAATAAATTAATTTAATATTTTGAATACTTTAAAAAGTATTATTTTATAATAGTGGAAAATATTAAAAATAAAACAAGAGGAAAAGATAAACTGACAAGTGTGAATTCAATGAAGAAAGCCCACCTAAGGAAAGAGGAAAAAATGTGGGAAGAATCCAATACACAAAGGTGACATCATTTTCCTTTCTTCTCTATTCTACAGTGGAAGTAGTCACACACACACACACACACATACATTTAAACACTAATTTTAACACAAATTGAACATATATTTCGGCACTTTTGCCTCCTATCAAACAAAAAAAGAACAGGGAATACAATTTACACAAACTCTAAATTACTTCATTTTGAATTCAAAAAGAAACTGTTAAAATTTGTGTTTAAATGTGTGTTTGACAATGTCTACAACAGTAGAAAGAATAAATAAAGATATCCCCTTTGTGTATTGGATTCTTCTCACATTTTTCCTCTTTACCTAGGTGGGCTTTCTTCATTAAATTCACACTTATTAGTTTATTTTTTCCTCTTTCTTTAATTTAACCAATTTCCATTATTGTAAAGTTATTTAGCCAGAATAATTGTCATTGGACATTGTATACATTAAAAAAATACTATTTATCTTTTAAAGAGGAAAAAAGAACACATTCTACATTGTTACCACTGGACAAGAATATAGAAGTTGCTTCTCAAAGAAAACTACCTATTGGCGGTGGGTCGACATTTCAAGCTTGACGACTGTGATATTTGTGATGTGAACATTCTCTCTCTCTATATATATATATATATATATATATCACAAATATCACAGTCCAGTCCAGGATTGGGAGGAATTGGCTCCTTTTAAGAGTAGAAGCCAACTTACAACTCAAGTAATTCAGTTTTTTACCATTATGAATCTTAATTTGTTATGTATACAACAGCTTATAATAAGATTAATTGAGCATATATTGAGTATTTTAGATGTCAATATTTTGGTTGTCAAAGCCGGTATTGTTTTTTGAAGTGAAGTTGAAGATGACATTTGTTTCAAAGTTTCACAAATCTCTAGTCTGGTTTCCACAGAAGGTAAGTCTTAGTCCAACTTTCAAAGAACAGATAACAGATATGAAGGAAATGGTGCCAGTTCTGCATGACCACCACCAGAGTTTCAGCCAATTATTACAAGAGATAATTTGTGCTTTTATAAACTTCGAGCTTCGGCGAAGAGAGCTCAGGAAGGGAGTGTAAATGAATGTCTATAGACAGAACTGTAAGATATGAAGTGTATCCGTTTTTCAACGTGCAAGCCAAGTTGCATTTATTCTTTTATATGTTTCTGCCAATCATCAATATACAGTAGACAATCGATTTTCCGTGGTATCTGAGGTGAGAGGAAGCACGGATAATACAAAAAAATTCCTTTTTCCCACATATACATTAAATACTTAATGAGTTAGCAAAAGAAATCCTTTATTCATTTGTTTTCTCTCTAAGAGTTGTACTAATTGCCTTACTTTTCAGTGCATGCATTCATTGTGTTTGTAAAGTGTCATCACGTGTCTCCAAATTTGTCAGGTCATCACACATTCCTCAACCCTCATTGCCTTGGCTAATGACTAGATTTATCACCTGAGATAAGCTCTACCTCCCCCCTAGTCTCAGCAGCATCTGTACAACCTTGAGCGTGTGGTACTATTTCCTTGTCTCTCTCTCTCTCTCTCTCTGAGAGATTGCTGCACCTGTGGACTGGGTGGCAATAACAGAAGAATGCATTCAGACGGTGGTGGATTGTTTGTGAAAAAATTTAAATATAGCCACAGTTAAGCTGCACACTGGTTGAGCCGCCGCTGGTAAATCAAGACTCTACTGTACTTTATATAATGTACAGTTAGATCTTTAAAAAATTATATTTCACCTAATATAATTGAGTCAATGTTGTTGTTGTTATTATTTTTATTATTATTGATTTTAATTTTATTACTATTATTATTTATTCTATGAATATCTTTATTATTATTTTTTATTATTATTATTGTTGTTGTTGTATGTAACAATAAGTGTGAGAGTCCTTTGATGTCCATAATCAAGCTTAGCTTAGTTTAAAATTCATTAAGTATAGCTCCTAGCCCTTATAAAATAAAATGTATATAAAATGTCCAAAATTGTGATTGTTAACCATTATTTAAACCAACCATCAGCGTCTGAGAAGACAATTAGAGGACTCTTTCCGCCAAGCTCCAGGGACACTCTCTTCAGGTTGGACTGGGCAGCTGCTTGTGCAATCAGTTGTCCAACCTACAACACATTCAGACTTATAATATCACCTTCAGGAAACCTTGTTGGTTCAGTTCCAGCTTTACATGAGATCACAAGCAATTTTGTGTGTGTGAGGATAACTGCCAACCATATTACTTAATAAGTTTTAACTGGCACACAGAAATATTGTGAGCCAAGATCATCCCTTCGTCCTTGAACTATTATGAGTATAACTTTCCCTAAACATCAGGTATTTTTTTGAGTCTCGTATGTTATTGAAGAATTAAAAGTTTTATATATTAAATATGGTGACAAAAGAATATTTAATTTGAATAAATCTTCTATAAAACGTATTTGTTTAATCTAACAGTTCTAGAGAAGAGGTGAGTTAGCGCACCTCGGTGGATCCAGTGAAAGCCACCTTGTTGATCTTAGGGTGAGAGGATATAGCTGCACCTGCTGTTGGTCCGTAGCCAGGAACCAGGTTGATCACACCCGCAGGGAAACCAGCCTGAGAAATATGGTTTAGTTTGCTATATTATAAAATCTACACATGGCACAAATCCTCTTAACTCTAAGCAAAACTTGAATCTTTTAAAGGTGCTTTGGAATATAGCCAGTGGTGAGCTGTGAACATTTTAACAATGGACTCACAGTTGTTTTTTATATAGAGAAATATTAGTAAAATGATACAGGAATTTTTTTATCATTGTTGTTAAAAACATATTAAAAATGTAATGATAATATTCTAAATAAGGTAGCTATACACAGTTGCTCAAAAAATGCAGATATATTCAACTAAAATATTATTTCAAACATAATCTGGGTTAGTGATTAGTATAATTATAAAATATCAGAGGGATTGAATCCTCAAAGATATTTTATATTTGAGGATTTGGGACTTTATATGTTCTTAAAAACCAGACCCCAGACCAGTAATTTAATACTTTACATTACATCCATCACTGTTTCCAGCCTGTGGTCTGAGTCAGTTTTTTATTCAAGACGTATATTTTTCACTGCCAGCTGGCTAGGCCTTTCATAGCTTCATATCCCTTATAATCTAACTTAAGAATATGACAGGCCCAACAGCCAGTCCCTGGCCATCAATTTATCACTATGAAAGGATAAACCCACATTTCACCAATGGTAATTGTCGGCCATGCCGGGAATCAAACTCAGAACACTAACAGGACATAGAACTGAGCTAAGGTGTGAGATTTAATTTAACACTTAACTGAGTATATGAATGTTATAATGAATGGATTATAAGAAAGAATCTTAGCATTTATTTACTATATGTAATTTCTACTATTTTATTATATTTATATTTCCTCTTATGCTCATAATTTTTTCCAAGAATCGGATTTGAGATTCAAAGGTAAATTTGAAGATTAAGATTCGAGATTTGAATTTGTAAAATAGTGGATTCAACCCAACTCTAATAAAATCTCTTATGCAATATGCATCCTATTCCAAACTCATGTAGAAACAAAAAAAAATCACTAATTTATGATTTAAAATAAAATAAAACCCCAAAGATCACTAGATAAAGTAATATTTAAATAAAAATAAAAATGCCAAAAAATTCACAGGTGCATATTAAATGATAATATTATGGAAAATATCATCTATTTATAAAAATTACAACTTGTTTTTTGGTGAAAATAAATAAATAAACGAAAATGTTAACAATAAACTTGCAAATTTCAGGTAAATTTAACAATGGGCTCAGATGAACCTAATACAGATAACTACTGACTATAACAGTATAGTTACTCCTTGCCAGTAAATTATTGTGAGATAAAGAAAGATATCACAATTAGAGACAGATAATTATAATTGCTCAGCACAGGAGTAGTTAGTATCTAATATTAGATACTTTTTTTTTTCAATAAAATGATAAAGGAATTAAAAGTTTTCTTAAAAGAGTGTAAACTTTATTAGGGTTACATACCGTACTGCCATTTATTTTATTCACAGCTTTCACTAATTAATATCATAGGATTAGGTAGGTTGAATTCAAGAAATACACCAACATTATCTTAAAAACAAACTGGGGAGGGGAAAAAAAGAGATTTGAATCAATCCTCAACCTGCTGTGTCAGAGTCGCCTATCAACCATGCCTACCGCTGCTGAGCCAATCCTACTGGTTGAAAATGTTTTGATAAAAGAGGTCAGTAATCTTAACAAATATAAATGAATGAAGGGAAACATATAAAGAAGCTCAAAAAATTTATACTAGAATGAGAAATAAAAGTTAATGCTAGAAAACATTTTGTTCCATATAAAGATACTATACAAATGTGTAGTTTATTAGGCAAGTGATATTCCTCTGTCTCTCGCAGACTAGCAAAGAAATGATTTTTATAATTCAATAATGAGTTCCTCAGTTGATGGTTATGAAAGTGTTACAAATCATAGATATGTGTGTGTATTCAAGAAGGTATTTGTATTAGACATGTGCCAGTGATGACTAGTTAGGAGCAGACACTCGGACAGACAATATTGTCTCTCATACTAACCAACCATCTAAATGTGATGAAAGTTCCGGGATAAAACACTGCAATGTGCTATTACTGACACAAGCAATCTATATTATTAAAATAAGGAGTTTGCCTGTAATAACCGTTGTGAGATATCCACCGCACACAAAGGTTTGAACTTTATATATTAGTAACCCCTGTGCACGAACATATGCACCTCAAAGCCAGAATTTTAAAATTTGGATTTGATTTTTTTAAATTAATTAAAACTGGGTCAGAAGAAATATATATTTTTTTCTGTCTGTTTAAACAAACTAAAAGCATTGCCAGGGGTAACCATGCAATCCATTGTGTAGCTATCACAGGCAATGCCGGGTACTTCCGCTAGTAATAATTAACTACAATGATATTTATAAGTACAGGCAACTGAATTGGATGTCAGGTCTCTCCCAGTCAGTAATGCCATAAGCTAAAAAAAAGTACAGTAGGGAGCAGAACAGCACTAAATTGTCAGAAAATTGTAACAGGCAGAGCAAAAAGATCCCTTGATTTTCTTTAGGTTAAAACATCCAAGTCCGTGTTAGAATTGAAAAAGGATGTAAGATGTACTCAATATGTGACAAAGAATTATTATGGAATCGGGGTCTTGGCTTAGTAATCTGGAGCTTCAATGTAGGTTGAGCTAGTGAAACTCTAGTGGTAGATGTAACTGTACCTCTTTAGACAAGGCTGCGACATAGAGCGCTGTCAGTGGTGTCTGCTCTGCAGGTTTCAGTACCACGGTGCAGCCTGTGGCCAAAGCAGGGCCCCACTTCCAGCTTAACATGAGCACAGGGTAGTTCCATGGGATGATTTGTCCCACCACTCCTACTGGCTCCCGACGGGTGAATGTCAACAGTGGGCCATCTGTGAAACCAACCGTGTATTAGGAGAGTCAAGATGTTAACATAGCTGTTAATGCTTTCAAATGTTGAATTGGAATTTGGTTTAAAGGGCGCACAGCTCAGGAACTTAATTTTAACATTTAATTTCACCAAAAATTAATTTTAAATGGATTTAAAAGACCAACAATGCACATTACTAAAATTGTATTATGTTTATAGAATTACCATTGTATAAAATACCATCTCACTCTTTATAATTAGAAGATATTGAATTGATATTGGATTCAAAATGTTTATTTGCATTTTATGGTACTTTAATTATTGATTCCAATATCACAACCTGTTCAGGTTATACCCTTAAATTTCATTTCATTCTCATTTTCCTTTATTTAAGTGCTAACTGACAGTCAAACCCCAAACAGGCTTGCACTGAAGATACAGAAGAACATATGGTTAGCAAATAAAAAATAATAAATGCATCATGTTTGTATACAGGCGATTACAATAAATTATTTATTATCTAAAACATAGTAAAAAGGAAAGCAAGAAAAAAAAGATTCAGTAATAGTTATTATTTTTAGAGAAGAGTTCACAATAAACAAACAGATAGTAATTAATTATGTAGGTGTTCCTGAAATAAATATATAATTTTAGTTCTTCTTCTATAGTTAAAATCAAATTCAAGAAATCTAGAGTTAACTCTGCTTGTACAATGGCAGAGAGAACTGATATTGTAAGAGTTAGGACCTACTGGTAAAAAAAAAAGGATTTCTAGAAGCACGAGAGGGCACAATAATGCCCACATGTTCGAGAGTAGCTTGGAAAGAAATTTTACCACTAGGAATTTTATAAACAAAAAGGACATCCCAATAGTCTTTGTGAAAAGAGAATTTGGAGCCATAGAACATTTCTAGCGCTATCATAATCGTTGTAAAAATAGTTGAAAAAGAATTGATCATAGCAAGCAGCAGTAAATTTGCGTTAAACAGTTTCCAAACTGGTAGAGTCAGTTAGGGTGATTGAATTCCAAGCCACACTAGCAAATCCTAGTTTGGGTCTAACCAAAGCGAAATATAATATAGTCAACTTTTTGATAAGGTCGAGTAATTTAAGAGAGTGAAAAATTGTATGATCAACATGAGTGAAAGCAGATCTTATGGTATAATATAACACTTAGGTCATTACTATAAAGACAGTGTTAAATAATATAAATATCAACTTCATAAGTGAAAAAATTAGGGGTGGTTTTTTTCCTGGTGAAAGCTATAGACCTAGTTTTGAATTTAATGATTGGCATTCTATTTTCGGTATACCATCGTAATATACCATTTATCTCTATTTGCAAATCTAAACAATCAGCGAGTGAATTAATGTTTTTATATAGTTTGAGATCATCAGCGAAGAGTAAATAGTTTGAAGATTGGATGTAGCTGCCAATGCCATCAATAAACACATTAAAAAAAAGAGGACATAAATTTAAACCTTGAAGTATACCACAAGGGGCTGGATAGGAGTTGAAGGGGCTAGAATTTATTTTGATTGTAAAATATATATTTTGCAAGTAGCTCCTAAACCAATTTATATAAGAATTTGATAGGTTAAAATTGTTAAGACATAAGGGAATAATACTGTGATGATACAGATCAAAAGCTGTACTTTAATCAAAATAAATTGCATCAATCTGACCTTGAGGGTCAACATGACCCAGAAAATCTATTAATTTGGTTACAGTAGATTTGTTGTTTACAAACCCATATTGATTTTCAGAAAGTCAGTTTTTCCGGTGGTGAAACATATTCTTATGAATTATTTTATCAAATACTTTAGTGAAAGTATTTAGTAGCAAAATTAGCCTATAATAGTTACAGACATTGGTTTTAGCACCTTGTTTATGTATTGGAATGACTATAGAATTTTTACATGCTCTAGAGAATGTTTAATTTGACAAACAAAGGTTGAAAATATACGCTACAATGAATTGAATGAAGATCTAGCCTTTACAGGTTAAAATTGGGACTTAATCTTTCCCCTTCCCAACCCCCTAGCATACCCGGATGAACTTAATTTTTTGGTTAGACTACAAGGACACACCGGTTTCAATAATAGAACAAGGCATAACTATAGTAGAGCGGGGTCATACATTGATCTGAAATATTTTCCCAATTTTATTTGCTATTAAGAGAGAATCATTAATAATGTTCCCATTTATTTTAAGTTCAGATGGAAAGCATCTGCTTACAACGGTTATCTTAGCATATCTACAAAAGTCCTTGGGTTTGCTCTTAGGGCTAGTTTCTATAAAGTCCATGCAGATGGCTCTATTAATCGGTAAAAATTTGATGATAATGTAAAGAATATGAATATAATTTTCCATTATTTGTTTTTTCATACTTTTTGAAAAATTGATTTTTCTTTTTTGTATAATATTTAAGTGTGAATGAGAACCAGGTGGGAAATTGTAGGAATTTTTAATGGCAATTTTTGGAACATGAATGTTTATTCTTTGGACTATGTTGGTAAAATTATCATTAACTATATTATTATCAAAAGCTGAATAAACACATGTCCCATTGGTGACTACCAGAGAGTTGTATAGATTAACGTAATCACAATGAGAGTTGTGGAAGTTGTGAGAAGTTGTGGAAATATTATTTTTATTTATTATCTGGGGTAAGCCTACATCCAATTCAATAAGTAAGGGGGGGGATGAGATAAATCAATATTTATTTATGATAATTACTATAATGGAGTAGGCATGAGTATGGAAGCATTTTAGAGGTAATCTAGGCGCATTTGCGTGGAAAGAGAGTGGGAAACCATTTATAAAAAGTAGCAACCTGAGTAGAACTGACCGAGATTCGAACCCCAATCTCCCTGTTTAGAGCATTCTAATTGGTCACATTTTAAACTTTTCTCTAGTAGTCCTGCCATATCTAATACTTGCTCTCAATTAGCAGTGGTTTAGTCTTAAATAAACTAATGAGGGGAGAGGGATATGATGATGATCCTACCTGCCCCCCTCCTCCCCCATTCTCCAAAGCAAGGAAGTTTTCATGGTGAAATACAAATACTAAACTCATCAAAGGAGAAGGACATCAGTGAAAGGAAAAAGGAAACCAATGATCAGCAGGAACATGGGATGGCTTTTTTTTATATTATTTTAAATATTTTTCCTAAAAAGGCTCAAAGTATAAAAGAGACCAACAAATTTGATATTATTTGCGATCAAATAATATGTACCTATGAATGTGTGTCTTCATTTAAGAAAACGAAAAATTGGAGACAATAGGGTGTTTATTGAAAAAATAAGAGGATAACCTCGCCCTCCCTCCATGCGTCCTCCTTACTTAATCAACCATTGGCTACACTACTGGCATGTAACAAAGTGTATAACTTACCAACAGGGATAGTATTGCCATGAATCTTATCAGCCCAGCCAGCATAGTAGCGAAATGTGTCTATCGCACAATTAATGTCGAACAGAGAATCGCTGTATGCCTTCCCGTTGTCCAGCGACTCTAGGTTGGCCAAGTACTCAATGTCACGTTCGATCAAACTAGCCAACTGTCACACAATGTATTAAGTCATACAACTTGACTAACGTTGAAAGATGTCCAAATAGATATAGGTTGCATACACTTGTAAAATATGGCTTGTGTAAATTTATAACTATAAACATTTGAACTGTTATCATTTTAGTTTTTAAGTTATATATAACAATTTGGGTTTTATATAACAGTGAAAAACACATAAATGATTTTAACGACTACATACCTACAGTACCAGCATTAAGTTATGAATATAAAGACTAGCCATTAAGTCAGGAAACAGAAAAATTAACTAAATTTGATTTTTCTGTTAACGATTGAGTGCTTAAGATTGATAATGTAATTAAAAATATAAGAAAAAACTGCAGTGATATTTTTACTTGTACATGAGGGATGGTCACAACAAAGGTTAGCAAAAGATTTTAAAGAAATCTCTTCACGAAAGTGAGACTTTATCTATTAAACTCATATAAAAAAGGTCAATGTATTGGAAAACAAACCGTTATATGGTAACTGGTGCAATATGTCAACTTTATAAAACACCTTCAAATCTGAAGTGAGAGAGGAGAATACATTGAGGAACTATAGCTCATTTTCCTTTGTCTCCCGTCTGATGGACACAGCCTGTACCATTTCAATATGTATTCACTGACAAGTGTGGCCCAATTTTAAAACAAGTCCATGCAATTAAATTGCATTATTTAGTTAACTAAACTGTTACAGAACTGTACTAAATGTTAGGATGGAAATTTATATTTTTTGAGAATTATGATTTTTGATGCATTTTATTTATAGGAAATTTGAATTGGAGCAATGCCCTTGTTGACCTGGTGTCACCTTGTTAAGGAGTTTGCCTCTGGCTGAAGCATCCATGGTCCTCCATTCTGAACCCCTCTGGAATGCTCGACTTGCAGCAGCAACAGCAAGATCAACGTCTGCCTTCACAAATCAATGTAGAACATGTTTTAGCTGAATAAATAGGATAGCTTGGAGTCAGTTCTATTAGCTCTGAATACAGCCAAGGTAAATCTTATCCTTCAGATAGTTTAACAATTAAAATGTATGTCAATGGTTCCTCAGTTATAGGCCTACTATCTTGTAGATTTAAATAAGTTATCAATGCTTTCAATTCAGACAAAGAGAAATGTGAATAAAAGGCTATATAGAATTTTCAAAGAATTTCAATACATGTTGTTATGGTGTTTGCTGATGACTTGATGGTATGGTGGAAGAAGGAAGTCCAGGAACAAATACAAGAATGGAATGCGGTAGTAAAAGAGTGGGAAATGATATTTAGCATGGTAAAGTGTGAAGTGATGGTAATGACAAGGAAGAGGGCAAGACCTAATAAAGCTATAAAGTTGGATGGAGTAGAGCTGAGAAAAGTACAGAACGTGAAATATTTTGGAAGTGTGAATGAGGAGAAAGGTGGAAGTAGAGAGGATTTAATGAGAAGAGGTGAGCAGGGAGAGTTGTTTGATAGGTGCATAAGGGACCTGCTATGGAGAAGAGAAGTGCCCTTGAATTGTAAGGAGGTACTTTGTACCCATAGTCACATATGCAGCAGAAACATGGACAGTGAAGAGGCCATGAGATCGAAGTTTGTGAGGAGCATGTTAGCTGTCATTAGGAGAAACAAGATTAGGAATTAAGTTATCCTGGAAAGAGTTGGGAGTACAGGGAGTATAGAAGATAGTAGAGAAAGTAAATAAGATAGTAGAGGAAGTAAGACTGAGATCGTAAGCACATGTAATGAGGATGGAAAAGTAGAGGATGCTGAAGAAAAGGTTGTAAATGAAGTCTGTGGGGAAAAGACCACAGGAGAGGCCAAGAAAGAGATGGGAAGAGCAGATAACAGAAAATGTTCAAAGGAAAGGAGAAAAAGGTAAGGAATTAAAGGAGCAAGAGTGGTGAAAGGATAGAGGAAGATGGAGGCATTTTACTAAACTGACCTGGTCAGAGACTGGAAACAGTTGATAATGATGATTATCAATAAAATTGTTATTTGTTAACTAACTAACATCACTTTATCAACCCTTATCTTGACTACTCGATGTGAAGTTGTTTACACAAAACATCAGGTTACTATTATTTTTAAAGGGCCACCTGGTGGTCTAGAGGTAAGGTGTCAGACCTCTGTGCTGCGGTCCAGGATTCAATCCCCGGTCCCGGCACAGATTTTCTGATTAACAAACCCTTCCTTCACCTCTGATAAGATGTGTATTAATCACAACTTGTGAATGTGGGGAATGCCAGGCCTCCACCGTGGTTCGGATTCCACGTTAAACTGTAGATCCTCCATTTCATCTCACAATCACCCTACCATTACACATTAGCGTAAGTGCGTATAACCCGAATGGGTAGTAAGACGCGGTGCTAATAATAATAATATTTTTTAAATCTTTAAAGTTTTTTTTCTTAGCTAATTAATTCTACTCCTTAATGTTTTGATTTTCTAAATGCATTGTAGCCAACCCAACCGCTTCCTACAGATAAAACAAGGTTCATGAGCTTTGCAAAACACTCTGAAAAAAAAATTTCAAATAAAATGAAACAAGCATCTTATATCAAATAGTAGCTATATATTATGTGGAAAAGATGTTTTTCTTAAATTATTTATGGTATTTATACTTTTTATATTATGTGCTTCGTGTTGTAGTCTTGCTCAGAACCATAACCTGATGACCAAGGTCCATGAGAATGAGTCCAAGGACAAGTTCTTGGTCATATCGAAGCGGTTCTCACTATGGGATGAAGTGAAAAAGCTGGTGGCGTCTGGTGGCGCTAATGAGAAGTATGAGCTGATCCCACCTACACCGCCAGAACCAGAGGTGGATGAAAAAGAGCAAGAGATTGCTTCGTGAGCATGTTTGTTGCAAATGTGTCTGTGCTATGTACAAAATAAGACGGTTCTCGGCCATATTGATATCTCCATAGATAAAATGTGTAGCCTGTTCAGGAAATATTAGCTAGACTTATCTTTATAATAATTTGTTCTGTCATGGTGCTGTGAAACTGTTATATTTCCCAGTCACATACCCTTTTATTGAGGTTACAAACAAATGTTTAAATAATAATTTTCATGGTCTATTCTGCAAAATGCACTAATTTAGACTTTTTATTTTCATTGTTTATACTTATAAAGTCATAAGCTTAAAATTTAATAAAATATTTACAGAGTTATTAGAAAAAAAAGTGCAAAATTAGACCTATTAGAAGAAACGAGTGTAGACGATCTAACTGTGGAAATGATGATAGATGCAGGTGAAGTAGGTATACAATGGTTATGCAGGGTGCTAAGAGTGATGTGGAAGGAGATCAAGGTAATGGAAGACTGGAAAAAAGGTGTTAGAATATTTATTTTAAAGAAAGGAGACAGGAAGAAATGTACAAATTTTAGGGCGACAAAGCTGATGTGCCAGTGTACAAAAATATATGAAAAGATACTGGAAAAGAGAATAAGAAATGAAAGGAAGGTGGAGAGAGGAACAACATGGATTTAGGGAACAGAGGTTTACATTAGACTTGATTTTTGCCAAACAACAGCTGGAGGAAAGAAGGTATAAATTTGGGAAACACTTGGTAATTATGAATGTGGTGAAGGCATATGTTAGTGTGGGTAGAAATAAAGTTTAAAATAGAGCTGGTCAGATCAGCCCTTTGCCACCTAGTTAGATGACTATCACTTCTTGCTCTTCACTGGTGGATGCTTATTATTTGGTTTATTTTCTTTACGATATTACAAAAGTAGTACACAAAACAAATAATAATTCATATTGTAGGGGTGGGACTCCAAAATCTTTAGGAAAATAATATCGATATTTCAAGTGAAATTTGTTTTAGAGTTCTAATACTGCTTATTGATGGTTCAGAATCAATTATAATTATAGAATGAACTTAACAGCCAGTCCCCAAACCAGTAATTAAATACTTAATTGAATGTATGAATGCTAAAATGAATGGATTTTCCATTTCACTTGACAAGACAATCACTTCCCTGTCGCCATGTTGTCTTCTACCCAGTTTAAAACTGAAGAGTCATCACTGCCTGTCTTCTAGTCCACCCAGTTCAGAAGACCAGTGAGAATAATCTGGTTTAAAATGCCCGATTGATTGTGTCATGATCGGATGGTAGTTGGCATCTGCCCAGCCATAGTTTAAAAGTTAACATTGTAAACACAACATGATATACTAATTTTTGGGCCAAATCATCCATTGTCTTGGATGCAAACAATTATCCAGTTTTTTATTATTATACTAATAGTAAATAGTTTACCATTTTAAACAAACACTACATTACATCTAGTCAGAGTGCTTAAGAGTTCTGCTTTTGTCATCTATAACATTTGAAATGCTTTTTATATAAGGTTTAGCAAAACACATAAGTGTCAAGTGTATTTGAATATAATGGTTTAGTGTGTCATATAATCCTTCAGTTTCAGCCTTTAAAAATGAGTCTTTTAGGCTCTAGAAAATATAATTAGTAACAAAAATATTATCAAGGATTTGAGTTATAAATATCCTTTGGGGTTCGAGGGCCCATCCATATTTAACGAGAATCTAATTCAATACTTATATGAAACTCACAAACAAGATTTGCAAATAAACTCAAAAAATCTGTTCTACAGATGTCTACTATTCTTGCACTTTTATAAACAAATTATCTTGGCAACACGATGATATAATGGTATGATTCATATGCCTCAAAGTTTGTTTTGATCATTCCTATCAATTTCATATCTCCCAAACAATTGTTATTAGATATTTTTAATATACACAAACCAATTTCATAAATCTATTACATTAGATAACAAAATTAATAAAATAGGTCTTTGTTTAGCTAGTGACAAATAATCTGAGAGGCTCAGTGTTTATATTCATAAAAAATATGTAAGCAACTATTTCATTTTCAGTTCTTGTGGTAAATACCCCTTTGATCAAACGCCATACCTAATACAGAACATATCCAACACCTTAGCTCAGTTGGTATCGTGTCATGTTTATTAAGCTAAAGGGACCTGGGTTCAATTCCTGGTATGGCTGAAAAATTTATCATTGGTGAACTATGGGCTTCCCCTTTCAAAGTGATGAATTAACGGCCAGGGGGCTGAGTGTTGTGTCTGTTCTAGATTTAAATTAGTTTATAAATTGTGTTCTGATATAATCAGTCATCTTTTAATAAATAAAATCTTACAGAACACACCTCACATGCTGAGCTTATCAATCTAATTAATTAGTAGCTAAAGTAGACACTATCTCCCTCTAGTATGGCTCACTTGATTGGTGATCTTTGGTTTATATCCTAGTTGAAGAAGTTTGTAAATTACTAGATTAGCATCAATGACTCACCCTTGCTGCTGACAAAATAGAACAACTGCTTCAAATAAGATTATTCAAATTCAGGTCGACTCTCCCTAATAGGCTTTTTTTTATTATTGTTTGAATGAAATAACAGTAAAGAGTATAATAGACTCACAGTGTCATTGGCAAGGAAAAACTTTTTGAAGTGGTGAATGGTTTCTCTAAAAATATTTCAAACTGACGAACATATTAAATCGTCTTCAATTTTATTTTTCAGAGCCATCTTTATTAAAAAAAATTATTTATTAAATAAATTGTGGATTTTTTTTAAAAGAATAATATAAGGAATTCATGAAAATTTGAGGTTTCTTTGTTAAAAGTGGGACTTCATGCAAAGTAGGTTTTTGAAATGAACAATGATACATATTATTCAAATTCATTTTGGAAATATAAAAGATGTAATAAAATAGTTGTTCCACAAGGGAGCAGGCAAAGGGATGGACAACAAAGTGGTCGACAGCAAACTGCTAGACACGAAGAAACGACACGGACCAAGTGATCGACACGAGCTGGACCATGTGGTAGACAGCCAACCGGTAGACAAAATGAAAACAATTATTTGGTAGGCTGGGTGGGTCAGGTGGCCGACACGACTTGGACCAGCTGCTAGACAAGCTCAAGTATAAGAGTACAAAGTGATAGACAACCAAGTGGTCGACACGAGAGGACCAACTGCTTGACAAACTTTGATATCATCCAGTTAAGAGTGGGCTAAGTGACAGAACAGTTAATTCAAATCCTAAATAAGACTGTTTGCTAGGTCTAAGTATTGTCTGACCTCATAAATAACACTTAGCTAGGTGTAGGCTACCCTTATTTGCATGGTGGGAGATTGAAGACCATTTATGAAAAACTACCCTCAGTACACTCGACCGAGATTCTAACCTTGATCTTCCTGTCATCGGCAGTCTAGTCTATTGCGAGTGGGATGCCTTAGAACATGCTACCCCTGAAGCGGGTTGAGTATTTTATTTGTCGATATTAATTGCATTTGACAGTTTGTAACAACCATACACTCATACCGTTTGTCACGCGGTCTAATAAGGTTTTAGAGTAGTTTGAATAAGAGTAATCATTCCGACTGAGTGGATTGAGCTGATAGTTACCACCCTTTTGGTTTTTACATCTAACTTTTACACTAATGCGGGATTATTTCATCATAAATTAGCTCCTTATTCTAACCCATTAATAAACCTGGTGCTAACGCAACATCAACAAAATGTTCTTAGCTTCAATGGTTGATAGTCTAAGGCGTCATTCTCAAAATAGACTGGACTGTCAATGACGGGGATATCAGGCTTCAAATCTGGCCGGGTGTACAGAGGGTGATATTTAATTAATGGTTTACATTCTCCCTACATGCAAATGAGAGTACAAATCTTATAATAACAACATTTATTCTTTAATCCATTAGTGCAATTAGATTTTTTTTGTAGCACTGTGTCTTACCACCTGTTCGGGTTATACGCTTATTTACTAATTACGTTAATGTGTTGAGAATGAGGAAGATTAAATTTATATATAGTGCACCTGAATTTGCGTGGTGGCAGAGTGGAAAACCTTTTAAGAAAAATCACCCTCACTGTACCTGATGGGAATCGAACCCTGATCATAAGCTACCAACTTAGTTTCTGGCAGTTGCTCTTTTATATAATATTTTATTTCATCTTGTTAGTTCTTAAAGTATGATTTTTACCATTTATAACAAAACGTTTGTCTCCTTTCCTCAGATACGATAACTCGTTTCATTCAGAGAAACATTCTTTATTTTCAGATACCATATTGTATGTATCAAAACCTATTATTTATTCGAAATGATAACTAAACTAGTGTTAGAAAATATATTTTAAAGACTGCAATGTGTAAGTAAATTATTAAAATTAAAAACACGATGGTTTAAGTTTATTCACATATAAGTGGACCTCACCCTTTTGGGCTAGTTAAATCTTGGGTGTCGGGAGGGCAGCAATTTCTAGGAGGATCCAGACCATCCTTATACCCAACTTTCTAAGCCCATATTTATCACTTTGTTAGTTTTGAAATAACTTGTCTGTCACTTGAGCCACTCTTAACTGGATTCATCTCCATATTTTTATACAATAATTTGAAATGACAATGGTTTTCCTCAGACTTAAAGATGGTGAGAAATCACCGAAACATGTCTACACCATAGAAGAAAAGTAGTATATAAAATAAGAAGGGAATAAAAAAGAAGCTGCAACCTTACTACCATCATTATTACTCCTTACCAAATAAACATGAACATTATTAGAAATACTAATTTAATTATACTGTAAGTAAAGTTCTATCCAAAGAGATTGTTCTGGTTTATTATGTTGTTTGTGATTGTGCATAGCAAATAATGTAAAAATAACAAACACACTTTTATTTGTGAGATATTAATTTTTGTTGTGACATTTATTAAAACTATAAAAAAAATTATATGACAAACAAAAAAAAAAAGTTTGAGCCGATGGGGGTTCATTGATTAAAAATGCAAAAAGTACATCAATCCATTCTAAGGGTTGTTTTTAATTTTAATGTTTACAAAAAATTATATTAGAATTAAATATAAGATTACATTAAAAATTAAGAGGTGTATCAATACATAAGTACTGTATCAATAAAATAATTATATTTGAATTGGTTTTAGTAAAGCTATCAAATATTTTTATTAATAATTGCCTTAAAAATATATGAAAACACTGTAAGGTAATATAATTTAAGTGATAAAGAAGGAAGCCAACCTTAAAGAAGAGTTAGATCAGTCCTTGGTAGAAACAAATAAACCTCTCTCTTCATTTTTTCATGGATTGCACTGATCATTCTCAAAGTTACAGACGAGTTTTATTTATCATAAAAGACTCCCCAACTTTTTCAAATATGCATCTAACAATTTTTTTTCCCCATGTTTTTCTGGCTTTCTAAATACAACAAAATATATCTTTAAATTTAAAAATCAGATTTTATTATTAAAGTAGCCATTTTATGGAAGTTTGACTAGTGTAAGAAGAAAGGAACATGGAAATTGATTTAATTTCTATCAAGATCTAACATTTTATTTAGAAATGGGCCACTCGAATCTTCGACTCCACCGAATCATGACAAGTATTCGAGATTTGGGGATTTGGTGTTTTACTGGATTCGATGATCGAATCTTTCATTTCATAAACAAAGTATAATATTTTGAATTCAAAAATTACTTAGTTAGGCCTACTTGAAAGGCACAAATTAATCTGTAATATTTATTTTGTCGAAAAAAAAGAGATAAGCATGAATAAAATCTTATTTTAAAAAGAATTGTTAGGTGTGGAAAATCTTACGTGCCTAGTACCCTACCCTCCCTCCTTTATGGGAAACTTGGACTCGACTGTTTCGACAAATGCTCACTTCTAAAACTTTCACCTCACGATCGATTTTGTAAATATTTTAATGAAAACATTAAAAATCTTCAAAAACTCAAAATTAAAACTGAAATTTCAAATAAACTCGAAATAAATAAAACAAATTGCAGCTTTTTTTTAACAAATAAGAACACATTACACATCATATTAAGTCAGTATCATATGTTTACTCGGCCGAGTGATTATTAAAATAAAGATACTGTTAATTCTCACTACCCAACTGGTTTTAATTATTTACAACTATGCAAAAAAAAAAATTTCAAACAATCCTTAAGTTAGACATTTTGTTGGGTTTCATGCAAAATAAATACTGTCAACAGTCAGACAACGATAAAACTGTTTATTTATCCCTACCGGCCTACATATCGTATATCGATTGTTTGTTTGAAATCGATTCAGGTAATCTGATCACTTAGTAAGCGCTCTTAAGTTTTAAGAATCAAATAAAGGCTTGCTAATCCATTATTTGTTTTTAAATGTATTTTAACTTAAAGTTTATTATTCTTTTAAATATGTTATAGAAGTAATTGTAGAAATATTCAAACGTAGTCCTGCCTTATAATATGGGAATGAACATATTGTAGTCGAAAATATGTTCGTGTTTTAAATCGAATGTATTCTCAGAAATCGATATATCGCAAGAATCAAATATATTTCTTGTTTTCTATGTGAAGATAGATAATGCATATATAAGAAAATTATAATAAAACTTACCAAGGCATTATTGAGTTTAGTATTTCCAATGTATGTTCAATTGTTAAAGCATGTTGTTTTAGTCTTTGTTAAAAATATCCGTTTGTATTTTTATTTTTGCTATCTTAATACAATAAAATATCCTTTAATAATGATCAAAGTTGATCAAAGGATAGCTAAGCCTATGCTGTTTATTTCACATGTTTTTTAGAAACTCAACTCATTTTAACAGCAACAAAAATAATTAAGAGACACCCAAATTTTGATTGTTTAATTTGGCTGGCTTTTAACTTGTATTTTGCGGGGGTTGGTTGGGATTGATTAAAATTGAAAGCACGATTAAAATAAATCTTAATTCACAGTTTAGGCCAATATTGCATAATGTAGGTCTATTTTTAAATCATTAAAATTTATAACGATTTACTAGGATTCAGATTCGAGATTCGAAAATAAAATTTAGATTCGGATTCAAGAAATAGTGAATTCGACCCATCTCTAATTTTATTGGTTCCTTCCTATCAGTTGCAAACTGTTTCCACATTACTTTCATACAAATAAACAATAAACTTATTTGAAAGATGGTATTGGTTTCTAAAATAGATTAAACTTCAAACTAGAGATGGGATGTTAGTACTACATTATTTGAGATTTGTTAACTTCTTAAAAAAGTATCTTTTTGGGAGAATAACAATTAACAAAAAATTACAATATTGTATTAATATACCTAATTTACCAAACAAGTGTAGTTTTTAAAGTTTATGAAGTAATTGACATGACAAACAAAATATAATTTTTCAATAGCACCAAGTTTTTAAACAATATTTTTTTTATATTCCAAATTTTTAAGAATTGGTAGAGATTAATTAATTTATTTTTAATAAAATGAATTTTCATTACATTACTTATTTTCTAAACACTAGTCAAGTTTGTCAGATCTATCCATTGTTTAATAAAATAAAATAATTCAATTGTATGCTAAACTAAAAAATCAGGAGCATGAATAAATATCATATCATGTAGTAAAGGTATTGGCACACCTCTCTTTGGAATACAAACAGATTTAAAAGTACTATCACATGTTATGTAATTAGTGTTTTGTGTGATAGTGTGAAGTAGCTAGTCGAATGAACCCAATTAGAATAACTATTGTAAATTAGAGCTTTTCCAGTAAAGAAAGTTTTCACTTTTACATTTGTATTTTTTCACATTACTTTTTAAACAGTCAATATTGTACACATTATAAATGTGTGAAATAAAACCTTTTTTAAATCTCTGAAGGTATTTTTCTTCATATCCCTTTGTGATCATGGTTTTCCCTCGTTTCTATTTGTATCATGATTATTAAATCAAGGACTAGATTTTGATATTATTTCATCTTCATTTTTTTTATATGTACATAAACTTTATTCATGATCCCCTGGTTATATTTATTTATATATATTTTATGGGGTTTTTTGCATGCTTCAATTTTAGGTCTTTAGTTGATTTGCTTAGTTAAGTCATTTTTAGACAATTATGTTGAAAAACTTTTTTTATATTATTATCATTCTAACTTCTTGTGTTTTCTATCTGCTCTTGTTTCTTACCTGGCTATTTAACACCTTCTTTTTTCTATGTCCTATTTCTGTCTATTTTTTCATCCAATCCTTCTTGGATTTGCATATCACTTGCTTTGCTCTTTTCTTCTCCCTGTATTCTTCCTCATTCCTATTCTTATCCCTGTATTCTTCCTCATTCCTATTCTTATAACTCCTTCTGAATGCTTTATTCTTTAAGTGCTTTCTTCACCATGTTGCTCCACCAGGGTGTCTCCTTCCACATTCTATCACGTGTTCTCCCACATACCTCCTCTGCAGCTTCTACCAGACTGTTCTTAAACCTTTCCCACTAAACCTCTACCATTTGCAGCTCATCTTTGGGCATTAAACGACCTGTGAGGTCATATAACAAATTTTGGTGGGTGAAGAGATTGTAGAAAGCAAATGACTCACTGAAAACTGGAGCGTAATGTGACACCTGGTTCTTGAAATATCCCCAGTACTGTACAAGCGAGCAGGCAGTGATGACATCACGGTAGACTATCTCACACTGTCCGTAAACCCGTAGCCACAGTTATGCACAAAGAATCTGTGTATTGTGTCACTAGTGATTCGAGTAGAAAATTTGTGTTTAATATCATGCAATCCTGATGTTATGTTTATATGTGTTTGAATAGTGCTGATAAAAATAAAGACATAAGCCTTTACAGTTTGCCTAGCAGGGAAAAGTCACCAAACGGATATAAAACATGGTTGGGTAAAATTAATCGCAAAGCATTTCTTCCCAGGAAAACTGCCAAAGTGTGTTCACAATATTTTACCATTGATGACTTTGAAATTTTGTCTAGTGTACAAAACAAAACTTTAAAAAATCAAGACTCCAAATCAGTTTTAAAAAAAGCAGAAGGATCGCCTATGAAGAACGTGATCTCTACTTACCAGAGTAAGAGCATTATTGAAGAAGCCCTTTATTCCAATTCACATTCGAGTGCATTAGATATTTGTGAGGTGGTAGCTGTTGAAAGTAATAAGCTTGAAAATGAGAGCTGTTAAAAAACTAGTGAATCATGTAAGTGCAGCCACAATGAAGAAATTCAATGTGAGCTTGGGACAGTATTTAACAGGAATAATTTCCCAACAACCAAAAACAATAGTGAGGAAGACAACGATAGTGATGACAGTTACGCTGTAAGTAATGCGTGCCTAAGTTCGAGTGATGAGAATCAAGAAACACAATACAATAATCTGCTGAAAGACAAGCAAAGAAATGGGAAAAGTTTTGGCACTCATCTTTTTATAGTGGTGTTTGATTGCCTTCTTCATCTATTCAAATTTTGCATGCTATCTGGTAGTGCTGTATGTGATGTACAGTCAGGTGTAAAAGGAACTTCATTTGTAACTACAAAATGTACAGGTTATATTTATGTATGGCATTCACATTCTAATAGTAATAGGTGATTTTCACTCAATATGTAACTAGCAACAACGTCAATGTATTTGTGTGGTATGGGTTATTTCTGTATTCAAAAACTTTTCAGATACTTTGGGCCTCAAAAGTATTTCCAATAACTGTTTCTATAATATTATTAAGCAGTATGTAGTTTCTGCAATAAAAGTATTTTGGTTCAACAAACAAAGTTCATATTTTGAAAAAACAACTGAAGCGAGACTAGCAGGTGACGGGACAGTGCGAGAATTGTAGACTTTGTGGTATTGCAGAACGGGCAAGTAGCAGACAAGCTGGAAAAACTGGCATGCGAAACTTTACTGGGCAGGTTATTAAAAAAGTACACAATCACACCTTTTTTGATTGATCGGCATCGTGGCATTTGAAAAATTATGCATTCTAAGTTCAGTATAATAATCCAAGAACTGCGTTGGTGTAAACACTTACAAGGTTAAAACACGTGATTGGAGAAACAAAATTATTTCTATGATAATGGAGGCAGTATGAGATAGTCGTCACTTCAAGATGGACCCATAAGCAGCGACCAATATGCCAATGTGTATTGCTACTGTGCCTTGACCACAGTCCTCAGGTGAAATTAATCACTTTTTAAGGTTCTGTAATGTTTTGTAAACAATGACATTTTAAAAACTTTATTCACTCACAGCATTGGGATTTAATTTAATTTTATAATATTACAAATGTTTTCTGTGTTGATTGATTATTTATATGGTATTTTATGCAGTATTTTAATTGACATGTATTATGTAATATATATAAAATACAGAAAATTGTCAATATTAATATAAAGTATGTCGTGTAATTTGCAGTGCAGGCAGCCCTAACCTCTGAGTTTGAATCCTTTATAAATACCATTGTTCGGGATATTTATTTCGTATTGCGTTAAATGCGCAAGATGGAATTACTACACGGTTTTTACAACCGATAGCAGTCCATGCATTTATCCAGGAGACAAATTTATTATAAGCAGTAAAGCGCCAAGTTCTATTTATGGGACTGTCAAAACTGAGAAGGCGTTTTGTGGTTACTATGTCCAAACAAGTCCACACAAATACTAACTTCCTGAGTTAGATTGCCCCGCCGTATTTAGAATAATGTCATCACTTTCGCTACTGGTAAATGACTCATCCTCAGTTTGTATTCTTTCAGGTTCAAACTGGTATGGTTTGATATTCACATCCATAATGTCTGGTACAGTGTAACAAAGAAAGAGCAATAACAACAAATAACACAGAGCAGTAATGTGTGCGTAGCTGCTAGATCGAGTTAGAATAGCACTAAAATTTGTTTATAAGCTCACAGGTCCTTTAAGCTACTTGCCTTTCTTAGGTATAGCTCTCTTTCATACTCAATTTTAAGCCTTCACACCCTTATTCTTTCTTTTCTTACTACCTTTCTCCTATATTCCCAGCCCTTTACGTCTGTCACCAACAATCTGTGTTCACTATTTAAGGATAGGTACTCATGTTATTACCTTGATGTTTAGGGTCTGCCTTTTCATTTCTTCATCCATGAGAAAGTAGTCTATCACCGACCTTTGCTCCCCATTCCAACTGTATCGAGTGATCTTATGACTTTCTATTTCCTTCTTATACCAGCTGTTTGCCACTTTCGTTTTATTTCTTGCACATAATTTCAACAGCCTTCTACCCTCCTCATCCTTCTTTCCCTAACACCCCGCTCAACCCTCTTATCTCTTTTTATAATATTGTGTTATGCTACCAGAATATATAATATTTTGTTAGTCTTATTAAGTTTCTATTGCAAGACATTGAATTTGAAAATAACTTAACGTGCAACATGCACTTGTCTTCATTCATTAATTTTTCAGCCATGAACAATTCAAAGTTGTTCTTGGGTAACCATAAAGAGGTTGTTGGTTCAGTTCCGGCCATTGCAGTCTGTAGTTCTAATCTCATCATAGTTCTGGGCTTTTCCCTCAGCCTCCACCAGGTTATTCAGGCCCCAAAGTACATCTTGTAGAAGAGAGAGCAGAAATGAGCTGGAACAGACAACAGAAAGTGTGCAGGGGAGAGGAGAAACTCATTTGTATTGTTCAAGCTAATAATGTAAACACACATAAATGTACAGCCCATAAGAAAATAATGTTTTATTGTACAAACAAAATAATAAATCTGACATTTCTATTACATGTATACCAGTGACAAACTATGCGAAACATAGCTTACCAGACAAAGTAGAATTTGCCTCCCTCATTTCTTTCTATCATTAAAAGTGGTTTTAATTGCATACATTCTCAATAAGAATAAGAACTAATAATATATTTTTTTAATGATTTAGTTCAGTTTATTAAATGTTTACATGTTTACATACACTAACTCCTACTATATTATTATTATTATTAGCACCACGTCTTACTAACCGTTCGGGTTATACGCACTTACGCTAATGTGTAATGGTAGGGTGATTGTGAGATGAAATGAAGGACCTACAGTTTAACGTGGAATCCGAACCACGGTGGAGGCCTGGCATTCCCCACATTCACAAGATGTCTTGTCAGAGGTGAAGGAAGGATTTGGTAATCAGATAAATCTTTGCNATTCACAAGATGTCTTGTCAGAGGTGAAGGAAGGATTTGGTAATCAGATAAATCTTTGCCGCGACCGAGGATTGAACCCCGGTCGCCAGCACAGAAGTCTGAAACCTTACCCCTAGACCGCCAGGTCACCAATAACTCCTGCTATAGCATTGTGTTATGTTCCTGAAAAATACAATATTGTAAAAGTTATATTTTTACATTATAATAAATAATCTAAGTGTTAGCACCCCTAAAATACCTACAAATTGTGTCAAATGTTGGAAACTGTAGAAGAAAATGCAAGAAATATTTTTGGAATAGTAAACAAGGAACATTTTCATACATATGCTAAGCTAAGCTAAGCAAAGCAAAATACTGTAACAAGAACAAATATTCGTCGAATTTTGATGGCATTTGTATAATATGATTTTGGTAGGAAGAAGTTAATTACTTGAGTTATTAAAACAATTTTAATATATTCATACATAGAGTCATGTTATCTGCAACTGTCACTTTTGATATACATAATCAATAACTATAAAATAACACAAATAATAAAGTTATTTTATAATAAAGGAAATTGATAAAACTAACGAAAAAGGAAAAATAAGCTACTAAGAGTGAATTTGATGAAGAAAGCCCACCTAGGGAAAGATGGAAAATGTGGGAAGAATCCAATGCACAAAGGTGACATCTTTCATTCCTGTCTCTTCTATAGTAGTAGTCACACACACATATTTGTGTTTGATAAAGGCAAATGTGCTGAAATATTATTCTATTTGTGTTAAAATGTGTGTGACTACTTCTACTATAGAAGACAGAAGAAAGGAAGATGATGTCACCTTTGTGCATTGGATTCTTCCCACATTATCCATCTTTCCCTAGGTGGGCTTTTTTCATCAAATTTACTCTTAGTAGTTTAGTTTTCCTTTTTCTTTAGTTTTATCAATTTCCTTTATTATAAAATTATTTAGCCATTGGGCCACCTCATTTTTAAACAAATAATAAAATTAAATGTTATCAATGTTGGCCGCAAAGAAATATGTTTGAAATTTCTCTACTGTTCTTCCAACCAAAATCAGGGTGTACCAATAATGCAAACAGTATTTGCAGCTAAGCCCAAAGCTGCAGCAATGTCTACACCATGCTGACTGGATTCTAGATGTTGTATAATGTCAATTTCCATAGCAGGATTGATTTTATGCTTTTTTATGCGGCCAGAGTTGTAGATGAATACAAGAACATTTGAACAGTATTCCAGACAAACAAAAACTACTGTATAGCAAAACTAAAAATCAATAAACATACACAATGAAAGTTAAAAACAACTCACGCACACACCTGAACATGCTCAACAAATACGAGAAATGGAGGAGGGACATGTGATGTGACCTGCGCTTCTCATTGCATTGCGCAGATGGTAGTTGGGCAGTTAGCACCCAATTCAATTCATTGAAAAACAATGTCGTTAGTCGGGGACAACGTTAACTAAAAAAGGACACAGACTATTAACAATGTTGTAACTTAGCAGTGTTATGTTGGGCAACATTATCTCAAGAATTACAGCACTCATAAACATTCTTAATTTTTACTATTTTTATGGACCTTCACATGGCAAAAGTGTATGTTAATGTACAATGTTGAGAATGCATTGCATGCACTGATGACCAGTATGGCGATATTTTAATTCATGTGACCCCCACTGTGTAGACTTGCACCAGCACAAACTGTTATAATACATTTATCTACAGCTGTTTTAGTCATGTATAGTTAAGAAATTTAAGTTAGTTTGGCAACATGTGAACTGGTGTAGTGTCTTGTTTCGTCAACGCCAACCGAAACTCTCATTCTCAACACATTCCAACATGGCAGCTACAAATGTGTGATTACAGTGTGAACAGTTCTATTAGGTGACCTCCCTTTAATTGCAACATGTTTTTATAGCCGGTTATAATTTTTGTTTTATTTTTCTTACAGTGTATCAAAATCTTTCAGTGAAAATTAAAACAGTATTTTATTATTAATGCTAATAAAAATATTTTAATTTGTCTTATCTATAGACTGTAGTTACTTACCACGGGTGAATGTGTTTGTAGAGCCTTGATTATAACTATGATACCATTATATGGTAAGTACTAGAAGCCTAAATATTAACATTTCTAAGTTTCCTTATTTGACCACTGTTCCTCTTAGAAGATTATGGTATTTACTTATTCAGAACTAATATTAGGATAATGTTGTAAGATCTGAAACAAACTATACATAAGCAATCCTAATACTGTTTCAGAAATAAATTTGTATATAAAAAATCTAAATATTTCCTTTTGTTGATGTAGTGTTACAATGTCAGCACCCTTCCATCGACTCGGCTTTGAAATAAATATCAGCTTTGATTTAGCTTCAAAAAATATTCCAGCTTCAACAATTACAAAACTTCACCAATAAAAAACATTACCAGCTAAAATAATACTCAATTTATGGTAAATTATTGCCATTCTAAGCTATTATGTACAGTACAAATCAATATTCAAGTGATAAAATCTGAATAAATTGAATTGTAAATTGTGATAATATATTTATTTATCATAATAGAAGGAAGTGTTACAAACAATTGGGCAATAAAACATTTTCCAACTAATTTTAGTGCATACAGTTATACAAATAACTACAGTATAATATAATTCCTAGCATAAAACAACTTAAAAACATATTCGAACTTCAATTAAGTATTGAGAATATTTCATATATTTGATTCAAGTTCACTTCCAAATTGAAAAAATGGACCTGGCATAATCCTAACAGATATATTTTGCTCCTCCCTAGAGATGGTATTAGTCAGAGGTCGGGTCCATCCCCTAACATGAAGGTTTTAGTTCTTCTGTGGCAATTTAATTGTAACAGTCTTCACTTCAAGATATTCCTTCAACGAGTCCTCACCTCTGAAACATATGGAGATTTGGTTAGTTACTTATTTTACATGCTGGTCTCTACAGTTGAATATATTTTCAAATCTTGGCTAATAGCTATGAGGTTACCTGCAGAATTACTAAATTTAAAAGATTCAAACGAATTAATGTAAAAATGTACAGGTTGGTATGAGACATAACTTATGATGTTTGAAAATTAATCAAATAAGAGTGTTTCAAATTATAAGTCACACAAATGAGCTTTAATTAATTACATAAAATCATTCATTTAAATGTTGATATCACAATAAATATCTGGGTTAAAAATGTTATTTTTAATTAAACTTATGGAATAGGATTAAATATTTTTTTTAGCAATACGTCTTACTACCTGTTCGGGTCATACGCCTATGTATTAATTACACTAATAGTTAAGGGATTAACATTTGCATGGAAGGAGAGTGGAAAACAATTTAGGAAAAACCACCCTCAGTGCACCCGACAAGGAATGAAACCCAATCTTCCCGTCTTCGGAAGTCTAGACTAGGGGTTAGGAACGTCACAAACTTCAGCTCTTTTCATGAAATGCTTTGTGAAATGGTAGAGTGATTTTGAGATGAAATGGAGGATCTACAGTTTAATATGGAATCTGAACCACGGTGGAGGCCTGGCTTGGAAGAAATAAGTTGTTTTGACTTCCAAGGACTATTACAGAGAACAGACACAATGTTTCACAAATTATGAATGGCTTTAAAGTTTATATTTTATACTTGATATGACTGAGCATTTTAATAAGCTGAATCTAAAGTTGCAAAGAAAAGGAAATACTGCATTACAGTTATTAAAAGAAGTGCTTATTTTTGGGCAAACACTAGAATTGTTCTCTGAAGATGTTTACAAAGATGATGACTGTTTATTTTGAAAATGTGCGAAATTTTAGATCAAAATTAAGTTGTGGAGATTAAAAACAAATTGTAAAGTGTTAAGTGATATAACAACCAATAGTTTAAGGTCATTCAAAGGCATATTTCAATGCTTCAGGAATTATTTTATTTGTTGTCTTTATTTTGTAACATTTTGATATATAAATTGATTTAAACCATTTGTAGCTTTTTATAAACTATATGTGCCCATTTTCAAAATTATGATTTACTGACAAATTAAAAGCTAAATCACAAAATATGGATGGTATTTTGAGAATTACAGAGTCAAGATTTCATACAGAAATATTGCTTGGATATTACAATATTAGTAAACAAAGAACAAAATAGTTAGTGGCATTGTATAATACAGAACAATACTAAGAATAATTAACCAAAGTGTTAAGTTGAATTCAAAAAGCACTATAATTATGTTCCTAGAGATATGAGGTTTATGAATGATGTAAACACCAAAAGACTGAAAGCTATAAACACTTTTGTCTTGTTAAAAAAAAATTGTTTTTCTTTTCGGTTTACTTTTAGTGTTTACATTTTCACATCACAATTAAATACTTTAAATAGAAACACAAGTTTAGATGATCAATATTTTGTATATCGTTTACATTTATTTGAAAACACTAATCCAAATGAAGAAAAGATTCTTTCAACATTTGCTGAAGAAGCCTGTGCTTTAAGTAACTGTTCAATAATCAGAAGTAATCAGTGGCGGCTCGTCACTTTAGAAGCTGGAGGGCACAGCCGGTTTAGTTCATAAATTATTTCTAAATAATATATATAAAAGAAGACACAAATTTCGGAAGATGTTTTGCCAAATATTCATTTAGTTAAACTCAAAAATTAATATCACAAACAACATGCAAAGATTAAAAAAAACTCACCCCAAAGAACGTGGATGTGTTGTAGAAAAACTGCAGCTGTGTAATGTGCATAGATATATAGGTATGTATGTTCAATGTCCTCACAATCTCACAACATTAATATGTAGGATACACAATATTTACATTATTTACACTTGCGAGAAATGACTTAGAATGCAATAAACAAAGAAATTATTTTTATACGAAGTCCATACACCTCTCCTTTAAGTTAATGAACTTTTCCATAACTCTGTCGTCAAAGTCCTTCATTTGTGTGATAAGTTCCTTGTTGATGGCTACCATCGCTAGAGCATTAAGTCTGTCATTTGTAGTTGTATTTCTTAGGAAAGTCTTTTTATTTTTCTCCATGAAGTTCAATAGTTGTATTGCTCCTTTAATGTCAAAATCCTGTCGTCTGTATAAAAGTCCCAATTCAGACCGGAGTTTTTCTTTTTCTAAGAAAGGGTAGTGTTGGATTACTCGCGTGA
>CABFOW010006612.1:0-16301 GCA_902141385.1 Timema californicum
TTTTTAAATATACCATTGTTAAATAAAGCCTATAATTAAAATTTAAAAAACACTTCAAAACACATTGATTACAAAGTTTATATCTAAGGAACAAATAGATATGTTATAATTAAAAATAAAATAGTGAAAACTTAATATCTATCTATTATATAATTATTAATTACCTATGTTTATATTAAATTGCACGATTCATATTATATACAGATTGAAATATTATTTAGAACAGGAGTAAAATGTTTTATTAAGGATGACAGACTCTAATATTAAAAACTATAAAATTCTGAATGTTTAATAACAATGTTTCTACACATAACAAACACAGTTAAAATATGATTCAGTCCATCCAATGCCTAGATCTCTCAGTCAAACTTTTGTCTATAACTCACAAATAATTTGATTCGTCGGCTCATAGTTATTAGAGATATGGAATATAGTTTTTGAATAAAGTTTATTAGGAATTGTTTAAAAAATACAAATTCTAAAGATAAAATTCAATCAATTTTCAAAATAAGAAAGAAAGTTAAAACATACAATTTAAATAATTGAGTTTGAATACAATTTGAATATTAGTTAATTTCGTAAACACTTTTCATAAAACTTTTATTTAATTTTTAAATAACTTGACACTTAGATTTAAGTATTTTTACAGTGTAGCTCGATTGTATATTTATCAATTTGTATGGTTTAAAATAAGTAAATATATATTTTTAAACTATTTACGGTACACTCGTTGTTTAACCAACGTCAGTCAGTGGAGAAATGGTGCTAAAAGTATTAAAAATAATTATTTTACAATATAATTTACCTGAGGTGAACTAATTTGGTCATTTATTTTATAATCTCCAAAGGTGTTTGTATTTAAACTTTTAAACATGAAGAGTAAAATAAATCAAGGTTAATTGAAATTAATGACGAAGTGTTTGAATGTTAATGGTATTTAAAGAGTCTACTAAATGTATAACTCTTTTAGTGCAAATCGATGTTATATATTGTAGATAGATATACATTAAATATTCAACCCTTAATTTCAGAATGCATCAATCTGCAACATAGTTTAAAAGTGATTAAGAGTAATTGTATTTGGCTATAAGAAAAACTTATTTAAGTTGTAAAAAGATAAAAGGATTTTCATATGTGTTTAGAATTAAATGTCGTGTCTGTCTTTGTTTTAAAAATATATAAAGTAGGTTAAAAAATGTTATGTGGGGTCGTTATAAAAGTTTTGAACAAACACATTTTCTTGGTGGAGATATTTATAAATGATATTGGCTTATGTAGTTGTGTTTTTGCTATTGTAATATAGATTTAAAGTTCAAGAACTCATAGCACATATTTATTTTTTAGTTTTTAGCTTCCTATAAAATATATGTAGGTTCGGCTATTACTGTTAATCATATATATAATATCTTGGCTATTTTATCCATCATTCTATAAAATGTTTTTAGTAGTTTATTTATAAAACCAATAATTAAATTGTATTTCAATAAGCATTAAATATAACAAACATCACCATTGTTTAACCAAATGTAATGCTTAACTCAGACAAATTTTTAAACTTTTTAAATGTACTTTACATTATTTGCCTCATATATTATTAAGTGTGGATTAAGTATATAAGTTAACTCCTAGTTACACCCTATCCCTATCTTGAGATAGTTCTATCCAGTCCACCGCATTACACCCTATTTCTTTTAGGTCCATCCAAATGTTTTTCTCCCATCAACGTATTGTTCTTCCCAATGGTATCTTCCCATTGGGTTTGCGAGTCAGTAACCTGAACAAGGTTATAGAATTTCCCAAACACGCTGCATATTTTCGTCACATGGAGAACAACCGGTATAATTATTGTTTTGTGTATTCTGCGTTCTACATTCCTGGACAGCAATGAAGATGTTAATAACGTTCTGACGGAGTAATAGCATGAATCATAATCTTCCCCACTGTATTATTTTTTTAAATTTCTTACCTAGTAGCTGTAATTCTTGTTAAAATTGTTCCTAATTATTTAAACTCATTAACACTATTAAATGATATATTCTACTCAGAAATATAAGTTATCTTCCCCTATCTGTGTTCTCTGTGTTATCATATAAACATATTCTTTTCAACATTTATTTCTAAACTTATTTCCTTACTAAATAGCCTCTAATAAAAGTCTGCATTTGTTACATCAGATTACTATTGCCAACAAAGATAAATCACTCGTATCCTAATAGCTGGATTGTACCGTTAAATGTTAACCCTTCCCTACTCTCTTGCATTCCCTGATAGCTTACTCGAAATTTATTTAAAAGAACAATAGGTTAAATGTTTTTCCTTTTTACACATTAAGTATTTCGAAAGTATCGGATTAAGTGATATCCAATCCATTACCTAGCACGCGGATTAGTTAAAAAAACGATTATATTGATAATTATTTTGGTTACCCTAACTTGCAGATTACCATTTTAATATTTCGCTAAATGGACTTTGGCCCGATAACATTAACTCTATCCATTAATACCTAAATGAAGTTAATTGATTTTAATATCTTTGTTTATTTTTCTCTCTCGGTAAAGTTAAACCTTTTCTTGAATTAAAATTTATATTATCACACATCAATTTACTAGTTTTTATTTGTATGACCACAAAAATTACTTAAAACAATAATTATTTTGATAATTTATACTCATTAGTTTAATCTTAGATTATAGTTTTTATTTTAACTAATTTTTTAAATTATGTATTTGTTTTAAAATCAGCTATGGGGGTTATGGAAATTACATAATTTAATTGTTTTTGTACTTGATATAATTGGACATAAATATAAAAAATAAATTTAATTTATATGAAATAGTTACAGTGGATATAGTGAGTTTCTCTAATGATTATTACTCGGATGTATTATAACAAGCTTAATTTGTAATAGTTTTTTTTTACATAAGTAGTTTTATATTAGCACCAAAAGTGGAAGAAGGTATATAAAATAAAATATATCCCTCCTAAAACTCATCACAGATCAGTTAAAGTTTCATATCCAGTAATTATCAGTAAAATTGTATTATATTTTTAAATGCATAAAGCTTGTTGTAAACTTATTTGTTTGTTGTGGCAACGTACACCTCTCAGCAATTTTATCAATAAAACGTGTCATTTAACAACTTTTAAAAATTGAAACCATTTTATTACATCTGTCTCTATATCTCTCTATCTCTCTCTAGCTTACATGTTAGCTGGAAACTTGAAGAAAATTATATTCTGGTATCTGACTCCACACCTATAACATTGTTGATTTATTTGAAAAGTGTGGTAAAGCCGGTATGTCAAGGTTCAGAGAAACATCAAAATTTAAAATAAATTTGGTCAAAAATTTAGTTCGTATTTTTCTATATTTAATTACTTAAAATAGTTTGCGTAATCAAAGAGCTATTATAATAAATTGTTAGGTACCGTGGATAGTTATTGAAATTTTTTGAGAAGTATTTTGTTTGGTAAATTATAAACCACAGCTTAAAATGAAATTATTGAAGATTATTGTGGTAATATATTCTTTAAGATATATTGAAACAAAACTTGAAAGTTCAGTTTGACATAAGTTCAAACAACTATTTCCGTGAAACAATTCATGTGATCATTGATATTATTCGAAGATGCGGATCTAACCCTTTGGCCACTGTGGTTCTACAAGAGAGCTGTCTTCATAATTCAAACGAATTGTTTGGGCAAGTTCACTTGGGTGAGTACTTCCCAACATTGACTCTTCAAATGAAAGAGAACAATACATTAGAACTTAATGAAATATTCTCAGACAGCCTATTATTTGATGGAATTATGGGGACACCAAGGATTGTATCTTGGTATATTGAAAAAAGTGATAGAATATTTTGGATCTTTCTGACTAAATTTAGAGACACTTTCCTTGGTAACCCAAGAACACCATTTATTATAATTATCACTACACAAGATCACAACGAAATAAACATATTTAAAACGCAATTACAAACGACTTGGGATGAGTATCGCATACTTAATATAATAGTGATATATTTTAATAACGTTTATTTAAATAATAACGAGACTAAGACAAACTTTACCTCACAAGGCTCAATGACAAATGTAAGGTTTTTCAACCAATTTATAAACAAAGATTTAATTTCGAATCAACCAAATTAGTTGGTTAAAATTGAAACTGAAAACATATTTTTAAAAAAACTGAAGAATTTTCATCGATACGAGATAAAAGTAACAAACAGCAGAATTGTATATAGTTTAAAATTAGGTGCATTTAAAGCTGAATATGAAAGTATTCAAACAATCACGAAAAACATGAAAGCAAAATTAATGACTATTAGACAGATATATGATGACAATAAAGCTAATTCAAACAGAATAACAGACTTGAAATTATTGCCAGATATGTATGGAAATATTTACGTTAAACATTTTAAAAACCAATTTATAACCATGGGATCCTTTGGGCAAACCTATCTAACATTCTTAGTGCCCAAAGCTCAACCTATTCCACAATATATGAACGTGTTTTTACCTTTCATCAAGAGAACCTGGGCTCTGATTTTTGGTTCTGTACCAATTATTACTTTATTTTGGAAAATGTTTAGAGCGAACGCTGCATTCTATTTGGAAACTTATCGAATAATTGTGAGTGGTGCAACGTTTTTAAAATCAATTACTTTGGCCCAAAAATGTTTCGTGATGTCAATTTTGTTGGTGAGCTTGGTACTGATAGGAGCTTATCATGGATCCTTGATCAGCTACTTGACGATACCACATTACTACCCTGATATAGATACTTTGGACGACTTGATTAAATAGAATATTAACCTAGCTGTACTTAATACAGCAGGCACAGAAGAAGATATCCAAACTATGTTTCAAGATGTGGACAATAATGACGTAACTATACAAACATTACTGAAAAGGACGTATTTTGTAAATGATATAAAAACTGCACTTGACCTTGTTGCGTTTAATAGAAGCACAGCTTATGTTGATGCCTCTTCTTATGCTCAGTTGTATGTGAAAATTAATGACTATTATGACGATGGGTATCCTTTGATGCACATAATGAAGGAATGTCCTGTAACATTGAATATTGTTATTCACTTTCCTTATGTTTCTCCTTTTCAAGAAAGAATCCAATTTATCGCTATAAGACTTGTTGAAGCGGGACTTTACAAAAGATGGATTAACGATGATGTATACGAACTAAATATATCGGCTCGTAATAGAGGAAAGGAGATAAATAATTTGAAACTATTGGGACTCAACCATGTCCTGGCTTCCTTTTACATCCTCATAGGAGGTTTAGCGTTGAGCTTTTCTTCACTCATTTGTGAAATTTTGATTAACAGATTAGTAGGTTGTATAAATATTAAGAACTATCTAAGTAAATAACTAAACGAGGATTTAATTTTTTTACTTTAAATTTGATAACAAATCAATTATAATATATTTTAATAATGTGGTATATGTTCATATGTACCGTTGCTTCGGTATAACATATCTATAACTCCCCACCATCAATTTTCTTTACATTGACTTACCCTATTCAAGCAGACGGTGTGCCCTATCAACTAACAACAAAATTTGTTATTTAATAACCACGTCACAAAGACCGAGTACTCAACTATGATTGAACTGGGTGCCATTGTGTTACGCTCACTAAATTCTAGGACATGTGAAGAAATTTAGCATATGTTTCTACCCACTACACTCTACCATCTTCACCCTTTCCTCTACACCCTATGATCTACACTCTAGCCTCTACACCTTACCCTCTAAACCCTACCTTCTACACCCTACCTTCTACACCTGGATCTCTACATCCTACCCTCTAAACCCTACCTTCTACACCCTACCTTCTACACCCTATCCTCTAATCTACCCTTTACACCCTACCGTCTACACCCTACTCTTTACACCCTACCGTCTACACCCTACTCTTTACACACTACCCTCTACACCCTATCCTTGAGTAGACTGATACCAGGGAGCAAATAATTATTTTTATATTTTGTTTGACATCGTCAAAAGTATTCACATAACTCAGTGATCGCCGAAAGACAAGATCATTGATCTCGGGACCACCAGGTGTCACAGGACCTAGGAGGTAGCACAGGACCACACAAACGGAGATAAATATTAGGACTTTCTGAGAACCTGGATGATTTTGTCAACTGTGCCCGTGTTAAATTGAGACTGGTGACATAGTACAATACAAAGTACAACATAATGAGACGTACCTTTTTTAAACTAAACAATGCTTCATATAAAAATTTACAGATTGTCTCCCTGACGACGGATAGTAAAGTTTATGTAACAATATAAAATTTAAAATAGTTAAACTGAATAATATTTAGTGAATTTCTGGTACAGTACAGTACAGTAATTAGTTATAAGACTGATGATTGGTATATTTATAAAGTATTTCTAAACCAAGCCATTTGTTAAATAAACAAAATAATTTACAATATTCAAGATGAATACAAAAGCAACGCTTGTAAAATACAACATGGATTCCTTTTTATGGGATAGTTAGCCCCCTAGAACTAGCTCCTTTCAATAAGGAATAATTGTTCACAGAGAAAAGTACTCGACTAAAGTTGACTGGTTGAAAAGAATAAATCTTTGTTTATATTCTTCAGTAATGATTGAAATCTAGTAAACAAGATACTGCTTACCTAAACTGTTCGTTCTGCCTTTGATACCTTAGCAGGCTCACTATAGAAATACCCTTAATATGTAGCAAAACATATTATGATTCAAATTTCTTTGTTACTATTACCGAAATAAAAAGTACCTAGTTAATTGTGAGTTTTCACTTCCACAAATAATTATTACTACATTCTTAAATTGTATTCTTAAATTCCAAGAACCGCCTACTGGTATTGTCTTCTTCAATCCAGAAAGTCATAGACTTAATATCCGCTAACCAATTTTAAATGTAAGTTATTATATAAATGCCAAAAAGTTATTTAAAACATCTAAGATATAACAAATCATAATAGAATATCTATACATATTGAACGAGGGTGATAGTAAATAAACTGAAATTTAATGTCAACAAAAATGACCATATTCGATGCCTATTGTATGGTCGAGGTTTCATCAATTATATAACAGCTCAATGAATGCATTGGAACCTAATCACAGAACCATCGAGATATTTTCCAAAGTTCCTCGATACTACGATCGGACCAATTGGTAAAAGAACTACATTTGTAAATATTAAAACTTATAACATTTAAATCCATATTCATTATTATTATCATCATCAGATTTCAAAATAAAAACAACCTTTGTGAAATAAAAAGATTAAATATTTTCCCATTTCAGACAAGCGACTCAAGCGGCCTTTAGGTGAAACTATCAGTCTTCCGTAACAAGAATTGAAAGCCATGTTTGTTACGACTCTCTTGACCAGGGATGAGAAACCTGCGTCCGTTGAGAACACCTGCGTCCTGACGAGGCGCTCGTGGCGGAATTTTTACTCAATTTTTCTATAAAGTATGATCTTCATTATTTAAAAGGCTAGATATATTTTCAACGTTGTGTTTTTTTAATATTTTTAGCACCACATCTTACTACTCATTCTGGTTTTACCCCTATATTACACTAACATGGTAGAGAATATAAAGGTTTAAGTTAAAGGAGGTGCACCATCATTTGTGTAGAAAGACAGTGGTTAACCTTTTTTTTTTTAAACTCGACTGGTACGAGACTATTTCGTTTGAAAATGCGGCCTCCAAAGCAGGTTGTATTTTAACTGTTTTGAATTTTTAAAAAAATATGTTTACTATATAAAGCATAATGTATAATAACAGCAATTATAGATCTTGTTATCTATGATTGGCACACTATCAAATTAGGTCTTATAAGGTGGCATGAAGCCTTCCAATTCAAATAAGCTACCCAGCCCTTCTAAAGACGATCTTATCATGGGGTTTATGCTGATAACACCTAGCAATGGGGCATACCTGTACCCAGGGCATAACACGCAGGATGGAACCAGGCTCTCGCAACACTACTCTTTATATGAGAAACATACAGGCACTGACCAGGCTATTTTAGGATTACAACCCTAATAATATTTAATAGCACAGTTAGCAATAAGGGACGTACGGATCATACAAAAAACATTATTAAGTGCCTGCACAGAAAGTTATTAGAGAAATATCTAAAACTGAAAAATCAAGAAAAAGCTTAAGAAGACGTAGTAACAAGGGTTATTTTACTAATGGATTTTAATTTTTGAATCAAGTTATTACTAAAAACAAATTAGATTTAAAATTATTTAAACAATATTTCTCATATTAAAAGTGTACGTGTGTTTATACTGACAATTGAGTTAAAATAAATTCAATTAAAAAATTAAATCAATTTTTATTTTTTAACTTTATCCGATCTATATTTTTAACGCACCTCCCTAGCAGTTCAACTTTTACTCTTATGCAATACCTAGACTTTATTTTAGGGGTTAGAGACGTTAAATTTAGAGGAAGTGTACCCATATTTTCATGTAGAGAGTACTTAAGAATTATGAAATACCATCCTAAGTATACAAAACAAAGATTCGAACCTGGATCTCCTAAATATCTGCTGTCTAATCTACTGCGAGAGTAACGCGTTTGAACACGCGACCACTAAAGAGGGTAAATCTAATTTTGAATAAGTATATAAAAACACTTTGGATCCAAATACTAAATACAATCATGAACCTGAAACAATATATTTAATACGTATCTATTAGTAAAATGATTTAAAGCTCTTACAAATCATTATGACATTAATTATCTTTGATATTTTCAATTACGCGTTATTGTATAAATTATTTAATTTTTTAAATTGCTACTTAATTGCTAGTACTCCTATGTTGCGGAAACATACTAGTATGATATAAAAATAATGAAAGTCATTCAATACTGACTGTCATATAATGTAGTGATTAAATCTGTGCTTTTGTTTATTACTATTTGTTTTAAAATTGATACATATTAATGTAATTTGCAGTCCACATTCCCTATTTCCGGTCTGATTGAAGTAGTGGTTATTTGATAATATTTAATGATAATTAGTTCAGTTATTCATATTGATGGATGTGAAATAAATTTTTGTTATTATCTAAAATATCTGGTTTATTTAAAAATTTGGGTTTTCGAAACGACCCTAAAATTACTGTAATGAATTAATGGATGAATATTAATCCTATTATCCTATTTAAAAAAAATTAACTACAAAATGAAAGTGTTTCAAACTATTTTTATATTATTTTTCATAGGCAACAATGAAACTAAACTTCATATACCAACCACTAGTTCATGTAAGTTCTGGTAAAGAATTTACACAAAGTGTCCACTCAATCGTTGATGTTATCCGAAGAATTGGACCTCGCCCTATGGCCATAATGGTTCTACAGGAAAACTGTCCTCTTCTTTCGAATGAACTATTCAGGCAAAAGCACTTGGTGGAATATTTCCCTACTCTGACTTTACAAATGAAAGAAGACATTACCTTGGATCTAAAATAAATGTTTTCAGATGAGCTTTTGTTTAGTGGTATTATAGGGGTACCAAGAGTAGTAATTTGGTTTGTTGAGAGAAGTAATCAATATTTTTAGATGTGTCTGACACAATTTAGAGAAACCTTCTTGGGTAACCCAAGGACATCATTTACAATAATAGTTACTTCACAAGATCAAAACGAAATAGACTTATTTAAAGAAGAACTCCAAAGAACTTGGGATGAATATCACATTTTGAATACAATTGTAGTTTATTTTTATAAAAGTTCATTAGTAATTAATGAAACTGAAAATAGCTCTCTTTTACAAGAAACAAGGACAGGTACATTGTTTTTCAACCAATTTGAAAAACAACGCATATTTTTAGAATTATCAAAAATATTTAAAAATGGATACAATCAGCTTAACATATTTTCGAACAAATTAAATGACTTACATGGATATGAAATAAACTATCAAAAGGGAGGAATATTTATGGTTTAAGAACAGGTGCATTATAAGCTGAATATATTAGTTTGCGGCAATTTATCAGAAAAGTTGATGCAACAATGTGTATTATCAGGGAAAACTATGAAAATGATATTAGAGGAAAAACATGCAAAGAAAGAAATTTCTAAACTAAGGTAGATATTTTTGGAAATATATACGTTAAACATTTAAAAAATTAATTTACATCAACTAGAACAGCTGATATATATTTCTTATCATTTATAGTGCCAAAGGCACAACATGTTCGACAATACATGAACGTTATTTTACCTTTCATTAAGAGCACCTAGGCTCTTATTTTTGGCTTATTTCCAATTATTACTTTGTTTTGGAAAATATTTAGAGTGGATGAAACTTTTGAGTTTGAAACTATTTTAGAAACTATTCGAATAATGTTATGTGGTTCCACGAATTTCAAACCGGTATCATTGACCCAAAAATATTATGTTATTTCTATTTTGTCGGTGAGCATAGTTCTCACAGGCGCATATAATGGAAGTCTGACCAGCTACTTGACGATACCACATTACTACCCTGATATAGATACTTTGGACGATATCATTAAAGAGAATCTGAGCCTAGCTGTACTTAATACAGCAGGCACAGGAGAAGATATCCAAACTATGTTTCAGGATACGGACCCTAACGACGTAACTATACAAACATTACTAAGCAGGACGTATTTTGTAAATGATATAAAAACTGCACTTGACCTTGTTGCCTTTAATAGAAGCACAGCTTATATTATTATTATTATTATTATTATTATTATTATTATTATTATTATTATTATTAGCACCGCGTCTTACTACCCGATCGGGTTATACGCATTTACGCTAATGTGTAATGGTAGAGTGATTGTGAGATGAAATGAAGGACCTACAGTTTAACGTGGAATCCGAGCCACGGTGGAGGCCTGGCATTCCTCACATTTACAAGATGTCTTGTCAGAGGTAAAGGAAGGGTTTGGTAATCAGATAAATCTTTGCTGGGACCAAGGATTGAACCCCGGCCGTCAGTATAGAAGTCTGACACCTTACCCCTAGACCGCCAGGTCACCTACAACTTATATTGATGCCTCTCATTCTGTTCAGTTGTATGTGAAAATTAATGACTACTATGAAGATGGGTATCCTTTGATGCACATAATGAAGGAATGTCCTGTAACATTGAATATTGTTATTCAATTTACTTATATTTCTCCTTTTCAATGCTACACCCTCTCTACGACTCGTTACTACCCCGACCATTATAAGGTAATAAAGGGAGAGGATATAAACTAACATACAAAAAAATGGAAATTGTAAAAATATGTAAATTCAACAAAGAGTAGTCTATTCAATTAATGACAATAGCGCAGATGACAATAAATGGTCTCATTATATCATAATGAGTTTTGTTGGAAATCATACTCGAAGTAAACAACTTTACAAAATTCAAGTTGTGCAAGTATTTTAACAAATGGAAACATGATATCCATCACAATATTGATAGACCAGTCTATATGAGACAATACTACAGGGTAATTATTTATATGTGATACAAAAATTATAAGGGCCTAATGGGCACCTTGATATGGTTCCAAAGGTTTCGTAATGCACAGAAAACGATATCTAATATATAAAGAAAATTAAATGTTGACGACTACATTACAGAGTTTACATAAACGTGAGAGTTTGACTACCAGACATAAGCCAAACACCCACGGGACTACTCGATCTGACAGAGAATATGGGACACACAGTTCCCAAAATAAACAAACAAAACTGAGCTGTTCAAAAGGAACTTACGTTACAAAGTTATCCTAATTCAAGTTTCAAAAAAGTTACATCACGTTACGTTAATTCTAACCATATATTCAAATACGAAAAGTTACTTTAAAAAAAACGGGAATACTCTACAATTCCAAACAAATAAATATAAACCTGTCAACTTCTAATTATTACGTAACTGAAAATATTTACGAGAATAAGTACAAAAGTAAACGACCAGCGCCCGAGCGGCGACATTTATAAGATATAGTATTTTAAATTTAAATAGACGATCAAATAATAAATATAATAAATTTTGAAACAGAAAATTTTTATGTTAGAAGATTATAGATAAAAAAGTTAGAGTCCATAACTCCACCCGTCTAAGCGACGAGTTTGATACATTTACAAGTCCTTCTCCAGCCATTGCCCAGCTCCATGACAATGATCTGTCGTTGATCGTCGATCGTAGAATAGTCAGTATTTGCATACTTGCATAGCCATTATATAGGGATTTCATTGTTATGATGGGGATACACAAACACACGCGGTGACGTCACGATGCCTGCAAAAAGCCACGTAGGCCATGTGGATGTTGTTCTTGCTCCATTGGAATATTAGTGAATATCTCCAATCACCCGATGTTTCGAAGGAGGTTCCTCTAGTATCCGCCAGAGGTCGGAAACATAGTTGTCTTCTAGTCGAAGTAGATAGTCCTTGGTTCATTTCACGCTAGTACAGTCGAAGTGCCGGGACGCGTTTGTTGATACACCGGCCTTTCCTGCTCCAGTTGCCGGTCTTGGTTTACCGTGAGTCGTCCAGCCTAGCAGGTTTCTATAACTAGCAGATTCATTTGGTAAGTACGTGGAAAGAATAAATATTACATTGGTTTGGATTGAGTAGTGAAACAAATTGTCCAGCATGGTTATATTATGTCTTCTTAGCCTATAAGAACTACAACAGCGAACAATACTATTGTAGGGATCCTAAGTTTAATTGATTTTATTGGGGCGGGTATTATGAATTGAAGCGATACATCCATTAACGTTCGTAGTGGGCGTGGTCCCATTGGAACATTATACATCTTAATGTTACATCAAGATAAGTTTGACGTGTTAATCGGAAAAGTTGTTGAAGCTGGACTAAGCATAAAATTGATGAACGATGATGTATATGAACTGTTGCTATCGGCTCAGAATATAAGCAAGATAACTGAATTAAAACCATTGGGTCTAAATCACGTCCAAGCTTCATTCTACATCCTTCTCGGAGGGTTAGTTTTAAGCTCGTTTTCACTAATATTTAAGACTTTAATAAATATGATTATTCATTTGAGAAATAAGGTAAATATATTTCAAGTTGTAATTTTTTAATAAGATTTTTTGTGATGTATAGAGGATTATATATATTTTAAAATATCTAACTTATGTAATATTATTTAATTACATTTTCAAATAAAATGTTCAATTTCATACACTAACAAATATTGGAAATTTAACTAGAATTTAATTATTAATTTTATATTCTATAATAAATCAATAGCATGAAATTATCACACTAAGCTTACTTGGTATATTACTAGTACAAATAAAAAAATAATTAACACAACCATGAGAATAATTTTACTATAGAATAGACGTTTACCAAATATATGTTGAATAATACTGATTGTCAGATTGAATAAATGAAAATGACAAATTAGATGTTGTCATTTATTTAATTTTTACCTATAGTCACTACTAATTAATCCTATATTAAATATATACTTTATAGAGATTTATCTATTATTTTATTTGTCCTATTTAATTCTTACTGTATTTATTAGTAATTTTATGTATTTATATTTATTAATTTAAATATGAATATCCTTGATTATGATTTATGTTTTACTAAATATTTGTATATTTCCTTTTTATATTTAGATTTTTTGTAGGTTTTTCTATGGGAGTTATCATAACTTTTAAATACAAATTAGATTTTAATTTACTCTTCGATATTTTGTCTTTCAATGATATATTTATAATTTTAATATATTCCGAGACATAATTATCGTCTGCTAATGATGTCTATGTATATGTTCATGAAACGCTTCCTGTCACCGGCTGAGTCATTTTGGAAAATAACCTTCTCCACTGCCCCCTTTATTCCCAACACTGTCTCTACATCTATCTTTTCAGAACCACACTCCTCCTGACTTGATTAATCCATATGTCTCTTGGTCTTCCTCTCGGTCTATTACCCACCACTTACATATCTGACATCATACCAGCCTTCCTTTCCCTCCCCATTCTTCTCACATGTCCATAACACCTAAGTCGTACCTTCTCTATCCTGTCCTGGACAGGTTCCTCCTTTGCTATTCCACTTACTCTCTCATTTATCATCCTTTCAAATGTTATCACACTCATTCTTATTAACAGAAATCTCATTTCACTCGACTTTATTCTGATTTAATTCTGTTCCTTAATTACCTACGTTTCTGCCACTTACGTTAATATTGAAAGGGAAAAGGCGTTGTAGAACATTCTCTTCCACTTGTATAGCATATACCAGTTCACAATCAGGCTTCTCAAACATCTGAAAAATGCCTCTGCTTGCCTTCCTATATCACTTATTTATTTCGTTTTCTTTCCACTCTCCCCTACAATATTGTCAAAATACTTAAAACTTTTTACAGTATTTATTTTCTCCCTTTTCACTTTCAGCTCAGCTGTAATCATGTATTTTTTCTTGTCATGATCACTATTTTATTCTTCTTTACATAAACCTCATTCCATACCACTCCTTTAATTATTCCCAAACTTCCAGCTACTACTATACTGATTTTCTTCACTAACCTACACCATTTAATCTGCAAAATGAATTATATTAATCTTCCTCTTCTCTATACTTTATACACCCCTCCTTCATTTTCTTGTCCATCAATACATTTAACAGCAAAGGTGAGAGCGCACTATTTTGTTTCAGACCATTCTTTAACTAAAATCAATCTTTCATCTCCTATCCCCATTTGACCCACCCCACACAATACCCTTGTACATATTTGGCCCTCTTTTTACGGTCTCATCCTTCAACCCCCTTTTCTCTAGCACTATGGTTTATTTTTCTGCACAGACATAATAATACGCTTTTTCAATATCTAAGACGACCATAAGCAGGTCCATGCCTTACGCATAATGTAGCTTTTGCAGCAGTCTCACAGCAAAAATAAGGTCCACTTTCGACCTTCCTGCTTTTAAGCAAAATTGTTCCTCTCTCAATCCTCCTTATACTATTCCTCTTATTATTATCGCCAATAATGTTGCCTACATCTATGCACAGTGGCTCATAGAGGTTACTCCTCTGTAGTTACCCACTTCATCCTATCTTTTATTTTGAAGATGAGTATTATTTTCCCCCTTTTCCATTCTTCTAGGAACTTCCCGCTTTCCATATTAAACGTATCACTATATACAGCCACTGTAGTCTTACCTCTCGTACGTTTTTTTTTTATAATTTTCACACTAAAATTATCGTATTTGTCTTTTGGTGCATTTCCAATCTCCATGGATTTCATTGATACATCTCCACAGGTTAGGTATCTCACACTTTACTGTCTATGGCCAACTTCACCCTCTCCCTCAATCTCTGTGGTCACCATAGTAAATAGCAGGTCCTCGTAGTACTCCCTCCACAATTTCGTTAATTCTTCCTTTACCATCACCACATTAGCATTCAAATATATTTCTTCCTATGTTTCTTCTCTTACACTTGACAATTCTATACAGAATTTAACCTAAACTACACTGTCCTCATCAAACATTTTCGCCACAACTCCATCCATCTTTTACTTATCCTCACCTACCCTGATTCATTTCTTCTTTTATGCCTAATGATCTTCCTTCACCTCCATTGTCCTCTCTCTGAACCAATTCGAAAGACATTGCTCATCTCGGTTACTGATTATTTTGTATTAGACCTCTACAATGGTGTTTCCTTCTATCTCTTCTTTTCACTTGTCCTACCACACTCTTCCATTGGTTCGCCACCAATGTCATCCTGAATATTATCCATTCATCTTTACCATTTTTTGATTTCATCCCTTGGAAGGCTGCTCCTAATTTATCTCTGTGAACCGTTACGCCTAATTAGGCGTGTCCAAATACAAAAAAAAATATAATACGCTAAAAGAAAAATTTAGAGTGTGCTGTGTAAGTAAAAAAAGGCAAAGTAAAACTGGGCAAAACCTAACTGGAGCCCAGCACACGCAATAAGAACTATTGCGGGACTCGTCCCTGCGGTCACCCTCAAATTCAATAATACATGTCATTAACTAGAAACGTGACTACTCCTCTGTTTAGAATATTAGATAACATATTTAAGTTGAAGTAAGCTACCTAAGGATGAGTATATAAAAAGGTAAAATACAAACATAATAGTCTAGAGAACATTTATTTAGATTCAACAAGATATGGATAACAATTTATTTAAAGCAATAGTTTCAAAGAATTTATAGAATACAATATACGCAACCTTGCGTCATGGCCTCTTAGGGAGGTCGC
>CABFOW010006612.1:18529-30629 GCA_902141385.1 Timema californicum
GGGGGGTTCCAAAGAACTTAGTGAGGCGTGGAACATTCTACTAGCATCTAGGTGATAGACTTGAGCATTGGTGGAGTGTTTCTTCTTCTCTGTTGAGGGTCTTTGCTGCGGGAAGGTCGTTGCAGAATGTTGGACAGGCGTGGCCTTCAGTACGTTGTAATCGGTTGTGTCGTTCGTGTGTGTAGTCGTGTAGACGATCCGACCGCCGGCGGAGTTGGTAAAATAGGTAAGTTGATTGTTATTGTTTGTTTTCGGCTAGTTTGTGGCAAACAATGCTACATCTGAAACTACGTTCTGAAGTCTTCCTCTTTCAACTTCAATACCATAATCTCCTTTCCTGATTATCTGCTACTCTCCTGTCTTTTCTTCCTTTCGGTGTTGCTATCAGCATCTGGTGGTCACTGTCCAGGGGTTAATATAGAATTATTTTTATATCTGTCATATCCTTTCTAATTTTTAAATTGACGATTATGTAGTCCACTATCGACTTCCTGGACCGATCGACGCTGTACCATGTTACTTTATGTCTCACCCTCTTCTTAATACACTTATTTCCTATCAGCAATCCATTCCTGTTGTACAATTCTAGAAGACCTTCACCCTCATTATTCCTAGTTTCCCAGTTTCCCGCCAGTTTCTCTCAGCACTACTTCATGCTGTAGCATATCCAGCGCAACCTTAATGTTGAAGTCGTCCATGACTATTTGACTCTGCCCTCCCAGTTGCTTCTGCAAACTCCTCCTTATTGTTCGCTGGACACCTGTGGCGTATACACTAGCACCACTTTCACTGTCCTATCTTTCAATCCAATAATCACTTTCATAAGTCTATCATTTATTATCTTTAACAATTCCATTTGCGTTTTTCTCACCACTAAGCACACCATTCCTTCTTCCTTACTGATTTTCAATTCAATCTAATTTAAATCCATTCCTCGGATACTTCTTCCCTTTTCTATTCCACTTCGATTCCCCAGTCCCAGTTGGTCAATCTTTCTTCTCTCCAATAGATCAATTAGCTCTTTAACTTCTCCCGTCAATTTTCTTATATCTAGTTTGCCAATTCGTAGTCCGTTTCTTTTATTGAGTAGTGTATGTATGGATATTAAATTTTAATATGATACTCTGTCAAGACTATTCCATCAGACATAGCGACGTGTCTACTGGCATTTAATACATTCGTATAGTAATAATTATAATATATTATTGCTAACCTTACTATTTTTTTGTTTTCTAGAGTTCAAAGTAAATTAAAATAATCATTAACTTACTTTGTCTATCGTGGTGAACCAATTCAATCCTCTAAATCAGGGTTGTCCAACCATTTTCACTTAAGGGTACATTTAGCTGAAGATAGAATTTTCATGGCCCACTGATAATAGTATGATACATTTGTCTATTAAATATAGATACAAAATAACTGCTTAGTATCAATATGGAGTTGACAATGTATATATATATATATATATATATATTCTTATTACAAATAATTTACTTTTCCCAAAAATAAGTTTTAATTAAAGTTTATTGGGATAGAAAAATGTCTATATTAAATTATTCTACTTGGATTTGATGTTTCAAACAAATCTTGTCAATCCTGGGTCATATCCGTGTAAGTTCAAATAGTAAATTGGCTACAACATATGAAATATGAATTCTGTGAGATGAGTTTATAATACTTTAGTAAAAGCCAATAAATCCTTCTCACTCAAGTACGACTTTGAGGAAGGCGACAATGATTTGTTAACGTTTTTAATATTGATGTCTTTTTTTAGTTCATGAAAGAACTTAAAGAATCTGTGCAATGGCCCACTTTGTATTTAAAATCAAACTCTTAAGATATGAACCCTCAAGAGAGTTGTAACACCCGAGCGGCTGCCACCATTAACAATGTATCGGCCAATGTTTGCGGATATAAGGTATCTTATTGTCAGCATTACGAGCCCACCATTAGTTATTCTGTTTTCTAAACCGGAACTAATAAATATACTATTAACTTCTTATTTGTCTTCACGAGGTTGAGTTTGACTTTATTCCAGACGCAATTCATCACAATATAAAAAAAAATGCATCACCGGGGTTCAAACCCGGGACTTCTTGATTTGTACTCGGTATATCTGGCTTCTAGCCAAAAATACGGTTCGTTACTATCAAAAGTAACAAATTCCATTCTAGTTTTGTAATAGACCACGATAGGAAATATTTATTAATATTTATGTCCAGGTTTAAAATATTGACGGAAATTATTTATTATTTTTTCAAGATTTTTATCTCTAGTCGAATTGAGCATTGTAGGAAAGTATTATGGATCCCCCTTTTTTAATATAACACTTCCTTTGTTGAACGGTTAATAATTTATTCAAATTTAACAGTATTAGGTACTTTACATAGAATACATTTGTGATAAAATATGTTGAAAATTTTAAATGTCAAAGTGACTAAACAATTATAATAACGGTTAATCAATGTACTATTTAAAGTTATAAAACAAGATAGGCTTGTATAATTCGAATATATTATCTTCAAAAAACAAAGATGTGCTGTGTCATGATTAGGTCTTGTCTAAAAGTCTTGAGTTCAAACGTTAAGTTATCGTAATAAAAACTCTTTTTTTTTCATTGCAACACAAAATATGCTAATTTATAGATGAAAACTGTATCATATTCATATAATCATGTTAATAAAAATTCAAATGTGGGTTAAAAAGATTATACCCAGCACAGTGTCCATAAATCATAAGGATAAAAAGTTTTCTTCAAACTAAATTCACGGCTTGGATACTGGATATTGTGTAATATATTTTAAAGCGAATATAGTTTTAATCTTGTGTACTAATATTATTATTTTAGTCAAAAAGTGAACGTTCAATGAAAGTGTTTTAATTAATACAATATCTGGGTAACTATCAAAATAATAACAATAAAATCCATACTTTGCCAGTAATATTTTTAATTATTATAGTTCAATATTAAGTCTTCTAATTAGTGGTTCGTTCACTATAACATATTAAAAAGTTACTTTATTACAAAATGTTTTGAATAAATAAAATATCTGTGTGACTAATCAAAATATTATCAATAAAATCCGTACTTTGCCAGGAATATTTTTAATTATTACAGTTCAATATTAAGTATTCTAATTAGTCGTTCGATTACGAAAGGCTAATGAACGTGAACTATTTTTGAGTAAGGCTCCAAAAGTGTGATGTGAATTGCCCTACAGGCTAAGAATTAAAATAAATATCCTTTGATAATTACCGTGTGGTGATCTCCTCTCAGTTGTTGACATAATCTGTCAACACGATCTGCTTCTTGGTTGTTGACATGCGCACCACAAGACGGCACTCGAGAGTGTTAAGGTTGTCTAGTGGGCAAGACGCTGTCACTCGAATATAGAAAAAACCACGGAGTCAGCCTTACTTGGTAATGATATGACCTAGTTTATGGTCCCAGGGCAACAGTTTAGTGACGAGGTTACAGGGCAACATATGAAAGGCAAGGTTGCAGGGCAAGAGATTAATGATGAGGTCATAAGTAATATATTATGAGATAGGTTACATCCCACCGGATTAATGACGAGGCCATAAGTAACATATTATGAGATAGGTTACATCGCACCAGATTAATGATGAGGCCATAAGTAATATATTATGTGAGAGGTTACATCGCACAAGATTAATGATGAGGCCATAAGTAAAATATTATGAGATAGGTTACATCGTACCTGATTAATGATGAGGCCATAAGTAATATATTATGAGATAGGTTACATCGCAGCAGATTAATGATGAGGCCATAAGTAATATATTATGAGATAGGGTACATCGCACCAGATTAATGATGAGGCCATAAGTAATATATTCAGAGTGAGGCCACATGGTTATGAACTATTTAAACATTTTAGTAAATAGTTGTTTCCTATGAAACAATATTCATATTTTTTCTTAAAAAATACAGAAATTGTAACAAATAAAGGATACAGATTTTCATTTACCACACAATATTTCCACGATAGAAAATTATATATAATATTTTATATATAGTACCACGTCATATTATCAGTCCGGGTTATGCGTATATCTACTAGTAACCCTAATGAGTTATTGATAATGAAGTTTTAATTTTAGGGAATTGTTTCTGCATTATTGTGGACGGAGGGTAAAATTTAAAAAAAAAACTGAAAAAGGACCAGTGAGGATTTTAACCCGATATCCCGTTTAGCAAGGTACTAATCTATTGTAATAGTGAAGCCTTAAACCATGAAGCTACATAATCTAATAACTATTTCCAATCTCAGAGAAGAAAATAATAGCTCGATGAATAATTATAAATGTTTGATAATTTTCACTTTATTCCAAGAGGTATATCAACCAACAAAACAGTAGAATCTATTTGGAGTAAAAATTTTCAGATTTTTATTGGATAAAAACTTTGTTAAATACATGTTACTTTATGATTTGGATTCACTTCAATTGAAATTATTCTACCTTATTTTGTCTATAAAATATACGACATTATAATACTATTACTTCAGAAATATACAGGAAAAGGATACTTTTCTATACTATAAGTACAACATCTCAACCAGAAAGATATATAAAGTTAAGTTAGGATAGTTGAGCAAATACCATTAGCGCTCAGACCTGTTCTCATAGTATTTTAGATTAGTTTTGTTTGATTAAAAGCAGTTTTACATAAAGGTAGATACAAATTCTATATTACAAAATTCCATGACTTTTCCAAGTTTTTCAGACAAGTCTTAAATAAATTCCAGACCAATCCTATTTAGAGTTTTTTTTGTTTGCTTGGAGGGAATTTTTTCGTATGCCAAAAGGTACACAGCATCTTCTTTAGATGATTTCCTATTGGGCTTGATTGTACTAGTATCTTGCATTGTTTCAAATTTGACAACCCTTTTACAAAGCCATAACACGCGTCTTGGTGAGCCTGTTGTCCAACCAGAATAACAACATTGTTCTAATAACACTACTCTCTATATGAGACACATTAAGACAATGACTAGGCCCTTTAAGGACACAAACACTCATAGGCTTTGATAGCACAGTTAGTAAAAATAGACATATGGATCAAACAAAGACATAGAGTGGACGTAGGGATCAAACAAAGGCCTTATTAAGTGGACGTAGGGATCTAACAAATACCATATTAAGTGGACGTAGGGATCAAACAAAGACATTATAGAGTGGACGTAAGGATCAAACAAAGACATTATAGAGTGGACATATGGATCAAACAAAGACATTATTAAGTGGACGTATGGATAAAACAAAGACCTTAATAAGTGCTGTCACCGAGATTGATTGGAGAAACTTATTAAATAGTAATATCAAGAGAAAACTTCATAAGATTAGGTAACAAGTGTTCGGGGTACATTGACAACGGATTTTGATTTGAAAGTTTATATTTACAGAAATAAATAAGATTTAAAATAATTCAATCAATATTTCGAATATTAAAACGTGTGTGTGTTTATAATGTGTTATTTCTTTGACTCTAGGTAAATTAAACCACCTACCATTATTTAATTTGATCTATTATTAATAAATATCATAAACAATTTAGCTCCAACTGTTAAAAACGTGCAATAACGTGGAAGTATAATTTTAGTATTAGTTTTAATATCAAGTAATTTAACGTTCTTAAACATTATTATGACATTATTCATTAATCTTTTTAATAAGGCATAATTGATAAATTGTATAATTTTCTAAACTGTGAATTAATTGCTACTTCTCCGTTGTTGCAGATGTATTATTACGCATTGTAAAATAATATAGAACGATCAATACTAATTGTCATATAATATGATGATTAGTCTAAATGTGGTTATGTTTCTAGTTTTTAATTTTAAATTTGAAGTATATCATTGTAGCCATTTGTCATGTACATTTAACATTTCATAGCTGACTGAAGTAGTGGTTATTTGATAGTATTTGATGAGAAGAAGCTCAATTATTTATTTTGTTGCATTAGAAATAAACATCAAAATATCAATAGTTCACAAATTTAAGGTTTAAAACAAGCCCTAAAGTTACTGTAAAAATTAAGTTAATGGACATAGATCCTATTACCCTATTTAAATAAAGTTAAAATACAAAATGATAGTTTTAAATACTATTCTTATCTTGTTTTTCATAAGCAGCAGTGAAACTAAGCTTCATATACCAGTAGTTCATGTAAGTTCTGGTAAAGAGTTTACACAAACTGTCCACTCAATCGTTGATGTTATCCGAAGAATTGGACCTCGCCCTCTGGCCACAGTTGTTCTACAGGATAACTGTCCTCTTCTTTCGAATGAACTGTTCAGGCAAGTGCACTTGATAGAATATTTCCCTACTCTGACTTTACAAATGAATGAAAACATTATGTTGGATCTAAAATAAATGTTTTCGGATGAGCTTTTGTTTAGTGGTATTATAGGGGTACCAAGAGTAGTAATTTGGTTTGTTGAGAGAAGTAATCAATATTTTTGGATGTGTCTGACACAATTTAGAGAAACCTTCTTAGGTAACCCAAGGACACCATTTATAATAATAGTTACTTCACTAGATCAAAAAGAAATAAACTTATTCAAAGAAGAACTCCAAAGAACTTGGGATGAATATAACATTTTGAATGTGATGTTGATTTATTTTAATACTATTTATTTAAGAAACAATGAAACGAGATCTGAATTTTTTTCACAAGTCTACCATCAAAATACATTGTTTTTCAACCAATTTCAAAATAAAGTCTCATTTCTAAAACCATCAAATCTATTGATCCAACATAAAAATGATAACATATTCTCAAACAAATTGAAAAATGTACATGGATACAAAATTAAGTTGTCTGAAGGCAGAACTGTATATGGTTTGAAATCGGGTGTTTTAAAAGTTGAATATGAAATTATTCAAATAACCATTCAAAGCATGAAAGCAACGATACATGTAATTAGGAACAAATGTGGGGAAGGCAAATCGAATAAAGAAATAGATATATTTGGTAATATGTACGTAAAGCATTTAAAAAATCAATTTACATCCACAGCATCCTTTTACCAAAACTATTTAACAGGTTTAGTGCCCAAAGCTCAACATTTTCCTCCATATATGAACGTCATATTACCCTTCACTAAGAGCACTTGGGCCCTTATTTTTGTTTTCATACCAATTATTACTTTGTTTTGGAAAATATTTAGAGCGGATGCTACTTTAGAAACGGGAACAATTTTGGAAACCATTCGAATTATTGTAAGTGGTGCAACATATTTTAAATCTCTTTCTCTAACCCAGAGATGTTTCGTTATGTCTACATTGTTGGTGAGCTTAGTTCTTATAGGAGCTTATAATGGAAGTCTGACCAGCTACTTGACGATACCACATTACTACCCTGATATAGATACNCTTATAATGGAAGTCTGACCAGCTACTTGACGATACCACATTACTACCCTGATATAGATACTTTGGACGACTTTATTAAAGAGAATTTGAGCCTAGCTGTACTTAATACAGCAGGCACAGGAGAAGATATCCAAACTATGTTTCAGGATGCGGACCCTAACGACGTAACTATACAGACATTAATAAGCAGGACGTATTTTGTAAATGATATTAAAACTGCACTTGACCTTGTTGCCTTTAATAGAAGCACAGCTTATATTGATGCCGCTTATTATGCTCAGTTGTATGTTAAAATTAATGATTACTTTGAAGATGGATATCCTCTGATGCACATAGTGAAGGAATATCCTGTAACAATGAACATTGTTATTCACTTTCCTTATGTTTCTCCATTTCAAGAAAGAATCGAGTCTATAGCTAGAAGACTGATTGAAGCGGGAATTCGCATAAAATGGAATAACGAGGATATGTATGAACTGATATTATCGGCGCATGATAAAGGGAAGGGGGTAGTTAAACTGAAACCATTGGGACTCGGCCATGTCCTGGCTCCCTTTTACATCCTCACTGGAGGTTTAGCTTTGAGCTTTTTTTCACTCATTGGTGAGATTTTAATTAACAATAATTATAAGTTATACAAATATTTAGAGTATAAAGATTTAATCTAAATGCAAGAATATGTCATCAAATTAATGATTTTATTCAGAATTGTAATAAATATGTATTTATTAATTTTATTACATTTTCCATTGTTAAATAAAGCTTATATTTAAAATTTATAAAATAATCATAACATATTGATTTTAAAGTTTATATTAATGGAACACATACTCGTAAATATGTTTTAATTAATTATAAAATATTGATAACTTAATTTGTATCCATTATATAATTATTAATTACCTATGTTTATATTAAATTGCAGGATTCATTTTATATACAGATTGAAAGATTATTTAAAACAGGAGTAAAGTGTTTTATTAAGGATGACAGACTCTAATATTTACAAAAACTATAAAATTCTGAATGTTTAATAACAATGTTTCTACACATGACAAACACAGTTAAAAATATTATTCACTCCATCCAATGCCTAGATCTCTCGTTGAAACTTTTGTCTATAACTCACAAATAATTTGATTCGTCGTCTTATAGTTATTAGAGATATGGAATATACTTTTTGAATAAAGTTTATTAGGAATTGTTTAAAAAATACAAACTCTAAATATAAAATTCAATCAATTTTCAAAATAAGAAAGAAATTTAAAATATACAATTTAAATAATTGCGTTTGAATACAATTTCAAAATTAGTTAAATTCATAAACCTTTTTAATAAAACTTTTATTTAATTTTTAAATAACTTTACTCTTAGTTTTAGGTATTTTTAATGTGTAGCTCGATTGTATATTTATCCATATTTATGGCTTAAAAATTAATATATATATTAACAATAAACAGTACACTCGTTGTTTAACCAACGTCAGTCAGTGGAAAAATAGTGCTAAAAAATTTAAAATAAGTATGTTACAATATAATTTAGCTGAGGTGAACTGATTTGGTTATTTATTTTATAAGCTCCAAAGGTATTTGTATTTAAACTTAGTGCTAGTGCTAAAGTGCTAAAAAATTTAAAATAACTATTTTACAATATAATTTAGCTGAGGTGAACTGATTTGGTTATTTATTTTATAAGCTCCAAAGGTATTTGTATTTAAACTTTTAAATATGAAGAGTAAAATAAATCAAGGTTAATTGAAATTAATTACGAATTATTTGTATGTTAATGGTATTTAAAGTGTCTTCTAAATATATAACTCTTTTAGTGCAAATCGATGCTATATATTGGAGATAGATATACATTAAATATTCAACCCTTAATTTCAGAATGCATCAATCTGCAACATAGTTTAAAAGTGATTAAAAGTTATTGTATTGATAAACTTAATTAAATTGTCAAAAGAAAAAAGGATTTACATATGTGTTTATCTTTAAATGTCGTGTCTGTCTTTGTTTAAAAAAATATAAAAGTAGGTTAACAAAATGTTATGTGGGATAGTTAGAAAAGTTTTAAACGAACACATTTTCTTGGTTTTATATTTATAAAAGATATTAGCTTATGTAGTTGTCTTTTAGCTATAGTAATATGGATTTAAATTTTAAGAACTCGTAGCACATGTTGATTTCATAATTCTTAGCTTCCTATAAAATATATGTAGGTTCGGCTATTACTGTTACTCACATATATAATATCTTGGCTATTTAATCCATCATTATATAAAATGTTTTAATGGTTTATTTATAAAACCAATACATAAATTGAATATCAATCAGGACTCAATATAACAACCCTCACAATAGTTTAATCAAATGTAATGATTACCTCAGACCAATTTTTAAACCTTTTAAATGTACTTTACTTTATTTGTATATAGACCCTAATGACCTCAATGTGTCAATGGGCCTAAAAACCTTAATAATAAAAATAATAATACTCTATTTGCCTCATAAATTATTAAGTGTGAATTAAGTATATGAGTTAACTGCTAGTTACATCCTATCCCTATCTTGAGCCAGTTTTACCCAGTCTACCTAATCATACCCTATCCATACCATGAACTAGTTCTATCCAGTCCACCGCACTACACCCTTTCTATTTTAGGTCCATTCAAATGTTATTCTCCCGTCAACGTATAGTTCTTCCCAATGGTATCTTCCCATTAGGTTTGCGAGTCTTTAACCTGAACAAGATTATAGCGTTTCCCAAACACGCTGCATATTTTCGTCACATGGAGAACAACCGGTATAATTATTGTTTTGTGAATTCTGCGTTCTACATTCCTGGACAGCAATGAAGATGTTAATAACGTTCTGACGGAGAAATAGCATGAATCATGCATGATCTTCCCTACTGTATTATTTTCCTAATTTCCAACCTAATAGCGGTAATGCTTGTTAAAATTGTTCCTAAAAATTTAAACTCATTAACGCTATCAAATTATATATTCTACTCAGCAATCTAAGTTATCTTCCCCTATCTGTATTCTCTGTTTTATCATATACAACTATTCTTTTCAACATTTACTTCTAAGCCGATTTCCTTAGTACCTAGCCTCTAATAAAATGTCTGCATTTTTTACAACAGATTAATATTGCCAATAAAGATAAATCACTCGTATCCTAATAGCTGAATTGTAACATTAAATGTCAACCCTTCCCTACTCTCTTGCATTACCCTAATAACTTACTCTAAAGTTATTTTAATAAAACAATGGGTTAAATGAATCTCCTTTTTAAACCATTAAGTATTTCGAAAGTATTTGATTAAGTGATATCCAATCCATTCCTTAGCACATAGTTTAGTTTAAAAAAAGAAGATTATATTCATAATTATTTTGATTACCCTAACTTGCAGGTTACCATTTTAATATTGCACTAAATTGACTTTGGCCCGATAACATTTACTCTATCCATTAATACCTAAATGAAGTTAATTGATTTTATTATCTTTGTTTATTTTTCTCTCTCGGTAAAGTTAAACCTTTTCATGAATTAAAATTTATATTATCACACATCAATTTACTAGTTTTTATTTTTATTCACACAACAATTACTTAAAATAATTATTATTTTGATAATTTAGACCCATTAGTTTAATCTCTTGATTATAGTTTTTAATTTAACTATTTTTTAAAAATTATATATTGGTTTTGAAAACCATTATGGGGGTTATGGAAATTGAATATTTAATTGTTTTAGTACTTGATATAATTGGACATAGGTATAAAAAATAAATTTGATTTATATGAAATAGTTAGAGTGGACATAGTGATTTTCTCTAATGATTATTATTCGGATGTATTTGAACAAAATTAATTTGATATAATTTATTTTACATAAGTAGTTTTATATAAGCACCAAAAGTGGAATCAGGTAAATAAAATAAAATATATCCCTCCTCAAACTCGTCACAGATCAGTTCAAGTTTCATATTAACAAACTATCAGTAAGGTTTTATTCTATTTTTAAATGCATCAAGCTTATTGTAAACTTATTTGTTTGTTGTGGCAATGTAAACCTCTCAGCAATTTTATCAATAAAATATATCATTTAACAACTTTTATAAATTGAAACCGTTTTATTACATCTGTCTCTCTCTCTCTCTCTAGCTTTCGTGTTAGCTGGAAATTTGAAGAAAATTATATTCTGGTTTCTGACTCCACACCTAAAACATTGTTGATTTATTTGAAAAGTGTGGTAAAGCCGGTATGTCAAGGTTTAGAGAAACATCAAAATTCAAAATAAATTTTGTTAAAAATTTATTTCGTATTTTGCTATATTTAATTGCTTAAAATAGCTTGCGTAATCAAAGAGCTATTATAATAAATTGTTAGGTACCGTGGATAGTTATTGCAATTTTTTGAGAAGTGTTTTGTTTGGGAAAATATAAACTACAGCTTAAAATGAAATTATTGAAGATTATTGTGCTAATATACTGCACCGGCTGTCACGGCGCATGAACATACAGGTTAATACAAGTAATGAGAACAAGAGGGGATTAGGATCAATGAAATTTAATGATACTGTATACTTCATAGAACAGATATTTGAACACATTGCACTTATATCTCAGTAAGTACTAAGTTAAATAACAATAAAGTAATGAAGTGTGGCAAACTTGCTTAAGTAATAGCCAC
>CABFOW010006613.1:0-10415 GCA_902141385.1 Timema californicum
CGATCTTAATTGGTCGCTCATATGTAGCTGACTATTTCCACACGTCCATCACAGACTCTGCCTTAAAATATGAGTGAAGAACTACCCTAGGCACGGGAAGATTCCTGGATAGCTCAATGGTTAAGTGATTGTCGTTGCAAGCCAGGTTTGATTCCCGTATCCAGGTGTCATTTTAAAATTTAAGGAATATAATCTAGAATTTAAATTTTCTTTCTTGTACTTGACCCTTACATTATTGTTGTTGCTAGTTACAGATTTACATTTTTTTCATAGCGAGGGAAAGTCGATTAATAGCCTAAACGTATTATCTCAATAATCAACCCCTATTTCCCGTGTTAGTTCAAGACAATCAGAGAAGGTAAAAAATAATTGCTAGCATATAGCCCGAACGGGTAGTAAGACGTGGTGCTAAAAAAATGTTTAATGCTTCAAATAATATATATAAATTATATATTTTTTAGAAGTACATAACTTATAAAATTAGTTTTACTAAATTGGTAGTTGTAGGAGGAGGCTGAAAAGTTTTTTATTCACATGTAAAAAATATACTCATATACCCATTACCTTGATCTTGAATTCAATTTTTTAAACAGTCCTGTAGAATATGTGTGTTTGGCATATAAATGAGCCTATATGATGGTTGTCTATGAGTGATGTTTTCTTGACAATGTAGAAAACCAAACCAACAAGTGATTAAAAAAAAAGTACATAAAGTTAGCTATAAAATATGACATAGCCTCAAATCATCGGTGGTCAGTGTCAGAAGCAGAGAAGTTGACAAAAGGACGCCATAAAATATGCGCATCAAATGCGAGCTCATTTTCTCATTATTTAATCCGAAACATAACAAAAGATAAAACATACGATATATTTATCTGTTACACTTATTTAGTCTTGACAAAAGATTTTTTTTTTCTCTCTCTCAACGTTCAGTTTAAAATGAAACTCTTTTTCTTTCCCCTCTTTTGAAAGTGTAACGTTGTCATAATGATAATGATTCTTTGTGGGGATCTTCGCTCTTTTGTCCAAATAGGGATTATAGTCGAGCAGCATGTCTTCTTTGTCCTAGGCCGACCCTGAGGCTATGTCAATATTCCACAGACTAGCGCATGCGTGTTGGTTAGCCAGACCTAATAGATGTCCCGTGCCTCTGCGGTTTCCTTTGCTAAGCAGATGACAGGACTAGATCTATTCAAGGGGAAAATAAAATAAAAAAACTCTTTCCGATATTTATTATTATTATTATTGTCAAATGAAACTTTCACCCAAATATGGAAACAATCTGTTGTCATACCTGCTCTCTGGGTTAAGTTTTCGATTCAGGACCCGATGTTTTGGGTTCAAAGCCAGCCAAAGTCGATGGATTTTTCTTGAGCAATTAAAATCCATAGCACAACTTCCTTCGGAGAGGAAGTGAAGTCTTCGGTCTCATGTCGATTGTAGCATGTGAAAGAACCCTGGAAGGCATGTGAAAGTACCTTTACCGTCAAAATTGAAAGGTTCATTTAAGAAAGTTGACTAATTTATGCCTGCACTTGGCCTTGGTTAGATATAAGTTTGAATATGCAAGTGTTGTTTAAAGTTCCATTACCTTAACTGACTATCAGATTGAAAAACGTTCAATGTAAATGTGTTGCTGCTTGCTATGATAAATTACTTAATAGAAGGATTTAGTTTGATTGTTACAAAACCCTAAACCCTTTAGGGCTCCAAACCCTCCTTTCGCTTTGGCCTTATTGTGATGCCCTTTTTGTTTGTAATATTTGTTGTCAATTTGTCCTTTATAGTGAAGGAATTCATGTCCTTTCTTGGGCCTCTTCAAGTCAAAAAATATGTTCTCTTATTAACTTCTAGAAAATGAACCATATAGGCCATTGTATTCATAGCGCCAATTCTAGGTTTGTCAAATTCTTCTATCGCATAAGAAAAGCCAAATTCTGAAAGTTATTTGAGGAACTCCCCTATCATTCATTTACTGAGTACATTTTCTAACTCTAATATCTAGATTTGCATTATTCTGCTTAATGTTTGGATTCTTTTTTTCAAATGATATCAATGTTTATTGATTTTTCACTACTTTTTACTAAGATATATAATTTATTACTATAATTTATCTTATCTCTTATTAATTATATATTTGTATGTATCATTGAAATGTGGTGCCGGAGAAGACTGGAGAAGATTAGGTGGACAGACAAGATAACAAATGAAGAAGTCCTAAGAAGAGTTGGTGAGACGATAACTATTTTAGATGTGATTCTTCGGTACGAAGCAAAATAGAGAGGAAACATCCTTAGAAGGAACTGTTTTCTCAACGACATCACGGAAGGAATGGTTCAGGGACAGTCACCCTCGGTATACCCGACTGAGATTCTAACCCCGACCTCTCCGTCATCGGTGGTCCAGTCTATTTCTATGGGGACGCCTTTTAAACCATTCAATCTCCGAGTATGGGGCTATTTAAATTAAATGGTTATTTAGTACGTTCCTTAATCTGGTTGCTAAACCCTTCCTTCCCCTCTTGAAAAGACGTGTATTAATCACAACTTGTAAATGTGGGGAATGCCAGGCCTCCACCGTGGTTCGGATCCCACGAACTGTAGGTCCTCCATTTAATCTCACAATCACCCTACCATTACACATTAGCGTACTTGCGTATAGCCCTAACGGGTAGTAAGACGGGGTGTTATTAATAATAATAATGATTAAAAGAAAGTAAACACACAACACTATTTTTTTAATTTTTTTTTATGACAGCATCTTATTACCCGTTCAGGTAAAACGCTTATATACTGATTAAGTAAAAGGTTTTAGGGATTATAAAGGTTACATCCATAGGAAGTTTATCCCTATCACACATTTGAGTGGAGAGAGAGTGGAAAAACATCTAGTAAAAACCTACCTCAGTACACCCGAACGAGACTCGAACCTCCCCGTCATCGGCAGTATAGTCTACTGCGAGAATAGTGCGTTCAAACATGCGGCCACGGAAGCGGGTTCAATTTTTTTTGTAATTCAATATATTGTGTAAGGATATAGGCATATTTATAAACAAATTATATTATGTAAAGTTAAAACCATCTGTTATAAACCAGACCAATAGGCGGAATAAAAAGGATGAAATAATTTAATATCAGACATTAATAAAAAAATAATCGAAGTTTATCTATTTTACATACGGGATACCTCTTACCTCCTCCTTTGACTATTTTATTTTACCGATTAAAGGAAAAGTTGTCCGTACCGTCCATATGTTTGCAGAGTTTGACCCGCCTGTCAATCATCACTGTATCATTTTTCTCCCTCTTATTTCTGATTCTATCTCTCTCTTTCTTTCTCTCACACACACGCATGACGTCCAAGGCAGGTGGTCCCACACAAGTCACCTTAACTCCCCCCTCCCTCCGTACCCCCTCACCGCAGTCTCCCATATGTAAACTTGACTAATCTCTACCCTTGTCGCACTAATATATCCTGTATATCGTGACGTGGGGACAATAACTACATAGGAACCTTTCACTTAATGGACAGATATAACGTGAAAGAAAACCAAAATATAAAGTTAAAAAAAAACTTTTGCACTCCGCCTCACTACCCTTTCTGATCATACGCATATGTAATAATAAAAATGATAGTGTGTTAGGGATAAGGAAGATTAAATTTAGAGAAAGAGTACCCGCATTTGAGTGGAGGTGTAGTGTAAAACTATAGAAAAACACCCTCAGTACACCTGAAGGGGATTCAAACACCGATCACCCCATCACTGGCAGCTCATTCTATTGCGAGATTGACGCCTTAGACCATTTGAATATTGAATCGGGCATTTTGAAACTATATAGGCTAATGTTCTGTTGATTTTTTTTAATTTGATTTTTTAAGTAAATATTTTTAAGTTAATAAATATTTTTACTTTAAAACAATAAAATATTAAAGTGAATTTCTTGAGAATTTCTTAAAAGCTTTCTTTGAACAATTTTAAAACTTAATCGATCTTATGAGTTTTAATTTTAAAATAGGTCACACCTATTATTTATTACTTGTGACTCACATCCTGTATCATATTTATCATCGTTAAATTTTAACTTGAAACAAAAGCGTCTCTAAGAACCATAAACACAAAAAAGGAGTTACAAAACCAAAATATCTTCAAATGGGAGTGTAAGGAACACGAGTTAAGGCCAATCGGTGTTTTTTGCAGTTTTTATTTTAAAAAAATTTTCTTTGCTAAAATAAACCATTTATTTCTCAAGTAGAAACATAAAAGTTTAATTTTCTTTACATGGTGATGTCAACAGTTGTTGAATATATGTCATTAATATATTAGAGTTTGATGAGAATATTTTTAAATGAAGAGGAAAAGCTGTCATTAAATTACAGGACACCCTTGACCGAAATTTAAGAACAGTGAGGTCAACATGTAAAGAAAAGTAAACTCAACACCTGAAGGGGATTCAAACACCGATCACCCCATCACTGGCAGCTCATTCTATTGCGAGATTGACGCCTTAGACCATTTGACTATTGAATCGGGCATTTTGAAACTATATAGGCTAATGTTCTGTTGATTTTTTTTAAAATTTGATTTTTTAAGTAAATATTTTTAAGTTAACAAATATTTTTACTTTAAAACAATAAAATATTAAAGTGAATTTCTTGAGAATTTCTTAAAAACTTTCTTTGTACAATTTTAAAACTAAGTCGATCTTGTGAGTTTTAATTTTAAAATAGGTCACACCTATTATTTATTACTTGTGACTCATATCCTATATCATATTTATCATCGTTAAATTTTAGCTTGAAACAAAAGCGTCTCTTAGAACCAAAAACACTAAAAAGGAGTTATAAAACCAAAACATCTTCAGATGGGAGTGTAAGGAACACGAGTTAAGGCCAATCGATGTTTTTTGCGGTTTTTATTTTTTAAAAACTTTTTTCTTTGCTAAAATAAACAAATTATTTCTCAAGTAGAAACATAGAGTTTAATTTTCTTTACGTGGTGATGCCAACAGTTGTTGAATAGATGTCATGCATATAGGCCTATTAGAATTTGATGAGAATATTTTTAAATGAAGAGGAAAAGCTTTCATTAAATTACAGGACACCCTTGACCGAAATTTAAGAACTGTGAGGTCAACATATAAAGAAAAGTAAACTCTATGTTTCTAGTAAAACCATATTTTATTTATTTTGGCCAAAAGTTTGCGATGAAAGCTGCAAAAACACTACTCTTAACTAGTGCTCCCTACATCACTTAACAATGTTTCTAGTTAAACAATATTTTATTTATTTTGGCCAAAAGGTTGCGATGAAAACTGCAAAAACACTACTCTTAACTAGTGCTCCCTACATCACCTAACTTCTTTTTTTTTCTAACCCATCTTAATACCCATCCCGGTTACATTTATATAATTACTCTAATATGGTACGAATGAAGTTAGAATTTCAAATAGTGTAACCACATTTGCATGGAGGGGCAGTGGAAAAATCATTCAATAAAAGCCATATTCAGCAGAGAAATTATAAACCCTGACCCCTTCAACACCAACAAACCAAATTAGATAAACCCTGCATTCAATCTACGTGTCTACTAATGCGGGTAAAGAACCTTAAAAAAAGATAAAATTAATAATAGAAATAAAGTGAAGAAATATACATAGATAACAAAGGGTGATGTGTAAATTTGGATGAGTGTTTTTATAACGAAACCGTTGGTGAAAAGTTGAGAAAGCTGCAATGCCTCCATCGTCACTCAGCTCATGACTTGATTACGGGACACCTGGTCACCTGTATCAGAGCAAATTAAATTTGAAGGGAGGGGAGAATGATAGGGTACAGCCAGAGCTACAATCTTTGAGTCTAGGTTCCAAAGTTTGATCCTAAAACGTGGCTACTTAGCGAAGTTGTTTTTTAATTCGCAAAATAGTCCTATAATCCGTGTCTTACCAATCTGCATTTCTACACTAATGATGTAAAAAAATACCATGTATACGGTTTAGAAGAAATGTACCTTAATTTTCTTGGTGCTAAAGTGTAAAAAAACAAACCTTTTCGGGATCGATACGTAAATACACCCAAGGTGTTGCGATAGCGGAAAAAAGGTGAGTTAAAACGTTTATAACCCCATTATTCCACACACATCCATTTTTTTCTAACGCTCGACATGGTGTAAGCCTGTGAACCGGATTTTCATGACAATCGGACGCTTCATTGAAAGAGACAAAAGAAGTTATGGCTAGCAGTCAGATAGATAGGGAGGAGCTTTTAAAACAGATACGGCCTGGTAAGAGGGGGCGGGAAGGGGATTAAATCCCCCCCACCTTTTATTTAATATTACAATCTCTATTTCGGCTACTGGCGCTTTCATTTGGAATATTACAGTGCCACAGGATACAACATAGACGGCCACACTTAGTGGTCTCTTGATAGCTTTTATATTTAATGTGCATCAGATAGTGAATGCAGTAGGGTAAAAAGGGGTTGTCATATTATAGGACTATTACTCTACATAAATTAGAGGACGCATAAAGGCAGTCCTTAAAATAGCGTGAAACTTGATTTCTTCTACTGGATGACAGGGCGAATGGGAAACTGGTGTTTTTGTTGCCCTCGTGCGCCGTGGATGAGGGCATGCAGGCAACCCTTCTCGCGCTGCTGTATATATGGTGGACGTGTCTATTTAGAAGGGTGGACAACATTTTTTAAAAGCATAATGTCTTACTACCAGTTAGGGTTATACGCCTATGTACTAATTACGCTGATGTGTTAGGGATTAGGAAGGTTGTATTTTGGGTATGTGTACCTGCCTTCGCATGGAGGGAGAGCCGATAACCGTTTAGAAAATATCTATCTCTCCGAGCACCCGACTGGAATTTTGAGCCCGATCTTGCCTTCTTTGGCAGTCCAGTCTTATACATGTGTATCGCCTTTGACCAATGTTTCTTAATCGTTACCCAAAAGCGGACCACCTGATGATAATTTTTAGCACCATTCGGGCTATACGTTTAAGTGCTAATCACACTAATGGTTTTATGGACTAGGAGGATCATATTTATGGGAAGTGTAACCACGTTTGTGTGGAACGGGACTGGAAAACCATTTCGAAAAAAAAAACCACCCTCAGTACACTTGACAAAGATTCGGAACTCCACCTTCCCGTCATCGGCAGTCACTTGATAATCCTTCTATGCAAGCAATGGTCCCTCCACCTTAATATACTACCTACCTGTCACTTATCTAAGCTGTCAATTATTTATTGAAAGTATTTATCCAGAAGTAAAGACTTTATATAACTTTTTTTCATATAAGGTACACATTTTAAAGTACAATTTTAATTGAGAGAGTCTTATTGACAGCTATACACAATACTACATCTACTATAATGTCAAGTAATATAATCTGTCGCCTGTCATTATATATTATTAATATAATAGCACTTATAGTGTAGTAAAACTTTTATGAATGTTTGCTCGTCCTATGAAAATTATACTGTACTTGTGGATCAAAGTAAAGTTTACTTAGCGAGTTAGCCTGTCAATCTTGTACTCTTTTGATTTATTTTTACTTTATATCAAAGAGAAAAAATATTATAACTGTAAAAAAATTGACCTCGAGGTTATTATGAATCTTAATGTTTTATAACTATCATCACCTCCAAAAAAAATTTGGTCTGCCCTTGAGATGTTGTTTTGATTTAAGACCTCAAATAAAGAATAGATTAATACTAAGTAATTTTGTAATATTGACAAAACGATTTTGTTTGAAATGAATACCTGAGAAGTCTTTACGTGAAATTATAGTAACAATCATTAAAAGATTAGTGATTATTTATTTTGAAAAACTCAGTATAAAACTGTAACATAATTTTTGAGAAAGCAAATATGATTGTGTCATAACATTCATTTTCCTGTGATCCCATACGTGGACCATTAGTGGTCCATGTACAACATTGTTAGAACTATTGACCTCCGAAGTGGTTAAATTTAAATAAAACGTGATTTTATTAGCATATTTGTTGGTGTGAAACCTAATATAAATTTTATCTAACGTTAATAAATATAATTTTGAAAAATATGTTTTGTTGACTGACTTTGAGATGCTAGCCTCTTTTGTATAATAAGGTTTTTTAAATGCCTGTTCAACAAACTAATTATTTAAAGATGTTTGATTTGGTAATTGAGTTTAAGATTTTACGAAAGATAACGTATTTTTAAATGCTTTCATGACAAAATATTAAATAAATGTTGGGATTATTTTGTGTGTATAGCTAAATTAAATTATATTCTGAAGCCATATCTATTTATTTAGGCTTTAAATAGTTTTTAATCATAAAAGCTACAAAAATACGGACATATAACTTTTAAAAACATCCACTTTTTTTTATCAACATACAAATATTTTGGGGGGCATGTATATTTAAAAAAAATGAGGCATCAAAATTTCCAAAATATACTAGGATTGGATCTGTCGACTCTTCTTTAGCTAGGGGGCCCAAACCCCCTTTTAGTAAATTCCCTGCCCCCTCTACTTCACAAATAAAGGCCCTCCACCAACTGAAATCACCATCTTGAACAGTTTAGTGTGAGACCACTAAGACAGGAGGTAACAGCAGTAGACAACCCTGAAGCCCGCCCTAGGGCTGAGGTAGCAAACCTGGCGTCACTCCTCGTATAACTTGACAGCCTGACGATCAACGAGATACCGTATTATCAACGTCCTCCATTCTCTGGCGACGTGAAAAAAAACCCACCACACACTTCGTCTTCTCTCGACACACGTCCCTAGACCGAGGAACGTCGGCGTTGGAGGGGGAGCTACCGTGTATCATTATCATCATTAACTGGTCCGCTTCTTCGGCCCTTTGTTGTTCGCCGACATCACAGGGTTTAGTATACAAGGTCACGCCTACAGCATTAGCATAACGAAGGATTTCTATGAGGTGGAGAGATTTTTATGTGTTTTATTTTTCACTACTTGAGGGGTGGATTCCTTCTTGAAAAATCCCTCTAGGGGATTTGGGGAGGGGGTCTATTTCATGTTATATATTTGCATGTTTTGAGTTTTTATAGGGTAGTACGGTATTTAGTTGATCAAAGGAAGGTCTTAAGAATGTACACAACTTTTGCCCTGTGGGGAAGTAATAAGGAGCAGTAAAGATCCCATTAAAGAGTAAACAGGGGACTCATTATTTGTAAAAAGTGATCTGGACTGGTTATGTATATACAAATAAAATATATATTTCGTTTAAGTGAATAACCAGAAAATTAAGGCTGTAAGCAAATATAATTTGATTTTTTTTAATATATCAAATGTGCCATTACAATAATACACAGCGTGTACCATTACACTTTAGCAGTAGACAGGAGACACAAAAACATTTTTTTTAATGTTTATATAAACAAGTGACCCATTTTACCTTGTTTCTGAATTAAAAGTCATGTTTGTACTTTAGTAATGTGGAGCTGATTCACATTGAATAGCAACGCTTGCATTCTCGACATTTTGAACATTTTCTATAATGTTGAGCATATTCACATGACTACAACTCAGAAACAAGGTCAAATGGGACACTATGAACCTTTTTTAAAAAGTTGTGTTTGTGTCTTCTGTCCCCCACTGAAGTGTACTGAGGATGATTTTTCTAAAGTAATTTTAAACCCTCTTTCGCTCTCTACACGCAAACGTGGGTACCTTTCCTGTAAATATAACTTCCTTAGTCTCCAAAACCATTAGCGTAATTAGTACATAATCGTATAATCCGAACGGTTAGTAAGACAAGATGCTAACAAAAATTGAAATAGTAAGAAAATAACTGGACAAACCAAAATCGCAGATCTCTTTAAGTTGTTTATTTTTAATCTAGGACAAAATTTTCGAAGAAAAATTCTACCTTGGTTTAAAATATCCCATTTGGATGAATTTCAATTGGATTCTATTCTAATGAATAACAGATGAAGTGGATACAAAAAGAGTGGGCTCGATCATAGATTTGGAAAAACTCCTCTAGGTCTTCTTCTCAAACGTAAGACATCTTGGTGTCACAGCCGATGACGACTGTCAAGAGCTCTGTCTTGTCCTGTCTTGTGTCAAGAGAGGGCCACAGCATCAAGTCAGGAGCAAAAGATAAATCGATCTCCGAACAAGAAGAACTACCGGCCCACCTTCTCATCCATACTCCCCCCAACCACCACCACCACCACCTCCCTCACACCTTTACCACCTTATCCGCGATGGTGGTCCAATGCAGTCACATTCCTCGACAACACAATGACCGCACAAGTAACTTCCTTTCCAATCGCGACCCTACCATCTCACGGCAACGCCATCTTCTTATTTTAATGTCTTCCTAGAAACATTGTGTGTGTGTGTGTGTGTGTGTGTGTGTGTGTGTGTGTGTGTGTGTGTGTGTGTGTGCAGCT
>CABFOW010006613.1:12000-30603 GCA_902141385.1 Timema californicum
ATTATTATTATTATTATTATTATCACCACGCCTTACTACCCGTTCGGGTTGTACGCACTTACGCTAATGTGTAATGGTAGGGTGGTTGTGAGATGAAATGGAGGACCTACAGTTTAACGTGGGATCCGAACCGCGGTGGAGTTCTGGCATTCCCCACATTCACAATATACGTCTTGTCAGAGGTTAAGGAAGGGTTTGGCAATTAGATAAATCTGTGCCGGGACCGAGGATTGAACCCCGGACACCAGCACAGAAGTCTGACACCTTACCCCTAGACCACCAGATCACCCAGTTGTGTGAATAAGTCCACCTCTATAACGCTTGTACTGTTATAAGTCCACCTCTACAATGCCGTAATCAAGGGGTTTTTTGGGGGTTCAAACCCCCCGAAATTTTATGAACAAAATATATATGGCTTTATTTATGATTCAAGCAATATCAAAATTAAGGTACAAGTACAAATTAGGGGGATGTGTTATCATAAAAAAACACTTCAGATAGCTTATATAGGTGTTTAATATTTTTAAGAAAATGCCTACCCTTCGGCAACCAGGAAGTTATGTTACCTTGAAAAACTGTTTAGAGAGCTTCTATAGTTGTTTAAATGTATAGATTTTTCCTAGCCTCCGGCTGTGATGCCATCACAAACATTTTAGAGAGCTTTTAGAGGAGTTTGATACTTAGAATTTGTCATAGTCTTTGGCAGACAGGGGGTTATGTTGCAATAAAAAAAACATTTCTAGGGGTGTTTGATATTTATAATTTTTTCTAGTCTTCAGAAGTTATAGGGCTATGTTGCCATAAAACATTTCAGTTAGCTTCTAGAACTGTTTATAATTTTTATAATTTTTTTCTAGCCTCCGGCAATTGAGAGATGGGCCCACCAAACCTCCCTGAAAATATTGGTTAAATACGACCTTGCACCTCTACATCGCTTTTAAGTTCACCTCTAAATCAAGCGTCTAGGTGTTGGGATCGATAGGGGGTCATTTCCTGGTCGTCATCACCTCTGACGCGTCCTAAGGAGCATCGAAGAGGTGGACGTGGGCATCTGTCAGACCATCTATAGTCTGACGGAGAAATGCTTCACGGGATGCGTGTCACTTCTGCATTCATGTTCGTCTCGACATGAAGCTGTCGATATTTATTTTCCAAGGACAACTATTTAGTAGAGCAGAGGTTCTTAATCCTGTTATTTTATTCGTGACCCTTTTCCATAAGACTAAATTATTAGTGATACTAGACGGTAAGGGTTGAGTTTGATTACACTTTATTGTCAATTTTGGATCAGTTTTAGATAAATCAGAGAAAAGTTAATTTATTTTTTATTTTTTGCAAGAAATGTATACATGCATTTATATTTTATATTGTTGGTTTTAAATTTTTAATAATTTTCAAACTAGGTATAATTATGTAAATAAAAATAAGGAAATGAGAAAATGTAACTGCTACAAATAATATGTAGGCCTTAATAATTTAAGCGTAATTTTAAAACTTTAATTAAATGGAAGAGCTTGTTTATTTAGAAACAATAAATCACGTTTTAATAACTACTGTTTTTAACCAAAGAATGTCATTATTTTAGCTTAGTAAATTACACAAATTATCTTAAAAATTGTTTTCGTGTAATCATTCTGGGAACGTTTAATCTGAAATAAACTAAATAAATATATAATGAAAGGATATATTGCATTAAAATTTCAATAATTCTATTGTAAATATTTAATTTATTCACATTTATCAATGTTTGCTGCGACCCAAATAATATTTTTCGTGTCCACTGGAGGGTTGTGACCCACAGTTTAATGACCTGTGCAGTAATAGCTTGATCGCCAAGGTTATTTATATTAGAGAAAGGGATACGACCATTGCACGTCCTCTTTCAAGTAAAATTCACCAAAAAAACACTTTACAGCTTTTTATAAAATAAATAGTACGGAACTTCGCACGGACTTTCTCGCTCTATTGTTTGAAAATGAAGATGTTTACCCAAAATTCGTTTTATACGTGAAAGAAAATAATATACAGTAGCAAACCCAAGCATAAATTGCACTATTCTTGTGTATAACTTTTTTTTAGTCCCGGTTTTAAGTTTTATAACTTTATTTTTAAAGAATTAATGTCCTCATTTGTATGTTTGGACCGATAAAAAAGATCAAAATTGGGTCCTCAAGTGTCAACACTTCGTATTAAAAATTTTAACTTCCGGTTAAAATTGTTGGCATTTTACTATGTGTTGCAAATCTTCATGTCATTGCATTGCTATTAAATTCCTCATTTATAAATTTTGACCAATAAAAAATGTAAGTATTGATTATTGAGTCTAAAATGGAGATAGATCATTGTTGTACAAACATTTATCCTAAGAGGCTTAAGGAAAAATAACAACCTTTTAGAGACTTAGTTATATTTAATTACCCTATGGCATTGGAGAATTATTACGTTAAAACTTAAGTAGTATCTCTTTATACCTAAAGCTCACCAAATTGTATTAATATATTTGCCAATATCGCAGAAACTGTTGGTTTTATAAAAAACATATTTCATATAAAAGTTTTTATTTTTAATAGTACTACAAATTTGCAATGAAAAGTTATTTAGTATCACAAATAATTGCGGAGATACGGGTTTCTGCTTTCGTAAAGTACAGTAAATTAATTTCTATGGGAAAATGAAAATAGTCAGTTTCTTTAGAATCTTAATTAACGTCTATATACGAATTTTAATCAAAATCGTTAGAGCCGATTTTGAGAAAATCGACTTTTTCTCTTTTTGCTCTTCCTTAAACTATTTTAAGATTAGATATCCAAGTAAAACTTATATAAGGGGAGTTTTACTAAAAATCTACTTTTGAAAATTTTCTTCGAAGATAATAAACAGTTATGAGAAAGTTTGTACGATTGTGTCGTTCAACTTTATTTTTTAATATACTCATTTATATTAAATTATTGTAATACCGAATTAAAATTATGTTTCGCCTTACATTATACTTATATTACCCCATTTCTACATAAATTATCGTCTTTTCTTTTAAAAAAAGTTTTTAAAATGTTATAGACCTTTAACCTCGTCGGATTTTTACTATTATATCTTACAGTGAACAGTTTTCTAGCTGTATATTTTATCTTGTGATTGGACATAGACTTGTTAGCTATATTGATGAAGAAGAACCAGCCCTATTTGGTTTACAAGCTTCCCCTCCTACCCTACCAAATAACAACCATATCAACAATGACGTCGGCTCTATATATAATCCACCATTTTCCTAAAAGTTTTCAGATAGCAAGAACCCTCTTCAAGTGCTTTTCAAAATCTATTGTTTGTTTCACAATAGGTGTGGACTACATATGAAATATTCATGCATCCCCCCAACCCCCCTTATTTTCCTTTCTCACCCAACACCAACCCAATAACACGCATTTTGATATGTGGAGGGGGTTATATTTCCCTTTATTTTTTAAGTTCTACTATTCTTTCCCATCTTGTCAGTTAGAAATGTGCCTTCAAACTTAGAGAATGATTTTTACTCGTAGCCTGTCAAGTTTTTATTTTTATTTTTAGATTCTTTCATCACCTGTTACAATGTTAGGTTAGGAGAAGTTTTCAACAGAACTCACTAATGGAATGTCATTTCTATGATTGGCATTTTTTCATTTAAGATTCTATGATGTTAGGGGACGTAGAATGGTTTCGGTCTTGGAATGTTAATGTAAAGATGACAAATTTGAAATCTTAAGATATTTTTGCCGAATACTTTTCGATGAAAAAAAAAATCCCATCATAAATGTTGGTTTATATTTTGGTATTTTTATAGAACTATTTTATTTTAGAAGATAATTAAATTTTATGTGTAGGGAAAAGATGATACTATCAAGATATTTGATATCGAGATTGTTACCAAAATTAACTCATAAAAGGTATATTATTTGGGAGAGGTTGTATTTGGAAAGCCATCTGTCTTTATATTATGTAAGTGCAATTAAGTAAATCTTAAACCAGTCAAATTATTTTCGATTTTGATATTTAGGAATATATTTTTGTCCTTACTTGGTACTCAGTGTAGGCCTACATATACACATAAGATAAGAATATTTTACCTGAAACAATATGTAAATAAAACAACATCTAAATTATTATTATTATTATTTAGCACCACGTCTTACTACCCGTTCGGGTTATACGCTTTAAGTACTAATTACGCTAATGGAAGGAGAGTGGACCACCATTTTTGGAAAAACCACCCCAGTTCACCCAACCGAGATTTGAACCTCGATCTCCCCGTCCTCAGCAGTCAAGCTCAACATGACTAGCATGTTAGGCCACTACGCCACCGAGGTGGGTAACATCTAAAGAAAAAGTATTTTTTCTAAGGGGCTATAACTATTTTATTCAAATTTCCTTACTTTATATAATATTAGATGAAAGTAGTAAATATATTCTCTTCTAAAAAAAATAAGATGTATTCCTTATTATCTTTTATTTCTTATGGGTGACATGGCGGTCTAGGGGTAAGGTGTCAGACTTCTGTGCTGGCGGCCAGGGTTCAATCCTCAGTCCCGGCACAGATTTATCTGATTATCAAAACCCTCCTTCACCTCTGACAAGACATATTGTGAATGTGGGGAATGCTAGGCCTCCACCGTGGTTCGGATTCCACGTTAAGCTGTAGGTCCCTGATTTCATCTCACAATCACCCTCTACCTTTACACATTAGTGTAAGTGCGTATAACCCGAACGGATATTAAGACGCGGTGCTAATAATAATAATAATAATATTTCTTATGGTGGGGACGTTGGAAAACACGAGAAAAGGGCAGTGTTTTTGAATTTTCTTTTCCATAGAAAAACTTTTTTTTTCCTTCGTAAAAATTCATTAAATATTGCTAAATATCTGTCATGAACTTATCAGCATTAGATTACAAACATTTTAAATAAAAATAAAAAGTTCCAGGATATCCTCGACAGATATTCAAGAGCTGTTGAGGTCACCACGTGAACAAAATTAAACTCTATATTTCTACTGAAGAACTATGTGATTTATTTGAACTAAAATGTTTTTATATAAAAATTGCAAAACATTTACCTTTTCTCACGTCCCCTATATCCCCACCTTAAATGCGAATGCCCGAACGGGTAGCTAAACGTGGTGCACAAATAAACACTAATTTCTTAAAACTCCCACTCTTTTATTGTATTTAATGGTATTTTAAATTATTTTTATATTTCTCAATTCAGCCTTAAAATGAAGGCTGATTATCACACATTAGCACAAATTAATGCGTCCAAGCCAAATTTCAAATTACTTTTAATTAATTATTTTAAAATTTAATTTGATTTAATGTTTTTTTTAAGTTATTGGTTTCATATTATGGTCATATATATACACACATATATAAACATATACATATATATGTGTGTAAAAATGTATATAACCTTCATGTATAATATACATACATGAATATAGCATGTACTATTCATATAATATCCATAACTGAAAAGTGGTTTTAAATTAGTTTATTATTACATTTCGAAAGTAAATAATGTGACTATCTCAATTTACACTCTCAACTACAATTTTGAACATATTTTAATCTCCAATGTACAGCCACTTACATATAAATATGAAGATCAAACCAACTATATCAAAATGGTATTGTGAAAATCATTACTTTCTTCAACTCTAAGTCTTTTAAAAAGATTTTGACTTAAAAAAACCTGTAATTGTACATTTTCACAGGTGACACTTGAGGAACTAGCTCTTTGAGCTACTAATTTTTTTCTTAATTTTTGTGTGTATGACCATTCCCCCCCCCCCTCCTTTTTATTCTGTACATAGGTGGATGGGACAAACGCATTGAGGCTGATATACGAGAAACTTGTAGATGTCTGATGCTAGCTGGTGGGTAGAGTACAGGGAGGAATAAATTTCACACATGGTGGGATTTAAATATGGACAAGTTGTGGGTAAGACAGTGGCGTGTTATGACGCGAGAAAAGGTGAGAAAAAGAATAGAATAAGGGAGATGGTAAATGTTCACATACTACAAAGACGTATCTTATTAGAACGTGGGTTGTGAAATCAAATTAATTAATTACTACTAACAAGAGTATTTATGTCTTATTAACATTCATACAAGATTATAGTTATCTTCATGTACATTTATATTACTGTATATAGACTATAAAAGGAAAGCCATGCTCTGGTAGTAATTAATTAATATATGTGTGTTATTTTCTTATTACTTTTTAACATAGAAGAGAACTAAACACTTATAAATAAGTTTTTTATTTTAAAAATAATTCATTAATAAAGTACTTACTAATTAATTTTCCCTACAACTATTTATCTGTTTTTTATTTAAAATAAAAATTAATTCTTTCATTAAACTATCACACAGCCACCACCACACGTGACCAAATGTCCGGGCTTATGCCTACTTTAGTGACTAAATATTTAGGTTTGTATGATCTACTTTAGTGACTAAATATCCGGGTTTGTACTATCTACTTTAGCGACTAAATATCCGTGTATGTATGATTTTATTTAGCGACTAGATATCCGTGTTTGTATTATATAGTTTAGTGACTATATATCCGGGTTTGTATGCCTTTCTTAGTGGTTAAATGGAGTAGGCCGAAATTAGTTTTTTAATCAATAATTCTTTAGAGAACTTTAACTACCTTGATTAATATCTGTCAATCTTTCTCAATTATCTCCCGTATACTTTATTTGTCTACATATATTTTAAGTCAACGTCGGTGGTCTTGGGGTAAAATGATCGCCTCAGGGCCCGATGTTTGTGGGTTCAAACCCAGACTAGATCAGCGGATTTTTCTTGAGCGATAAAAATTCGCATCACAACTTCCTTCGGAGAGGAAGTAAGGCCGCTTGTCCCATGTCAGTTGTGGCTTGTAAAATAATCCTGGAAGGAGTGTTTAAATTACTTTACTGGCAAGATTGGTAGACTCTTTCGTTCTTGCTTGCAGAAACTCATTGATGGAAGACAGTGGGGAACCACCACACTTTCTGCTATCCAATAGTGAACGGGATCTTTACCAGATGGTGAAGGCAGCACTAACCAGCTGAAGGTCTGAGTACATTTCCGGCTACATATCAATTTATTATTATTAGCACCGCGTCTTAATACCCGTTCAAGTTATACGCACTTACGCTAATATATAATGGTAGGGTGGTTGTGAGATGAAATGGAGGACCTTCAGTTTAACGTGGAATCCGAACCACGGTGGAGGCCTGGCATTTCCAACCTTCACAAATTGTGATTAATACACGTCTTGTCAGAGGTGAAGGAAGGGTTTGGTAATCAGATAAATCTGTGCCGGGACCGAGGATTGAACCCCGAACCCCAGCACAGAAGTCCGACACCTTACCCTTAGACCGCTAGATAACCCGTATGAATTTAAATCACATCAAACCAACCTTCGGGTTGTTGACTTAAAAATAAGATATATTTTTGTTCTTTAGTTTTAATTAGCACCATTCCGGGCTATACGCTTATGCACTAATAACACTAATGGTTTTATGGATGAGGAAGACTATGAAGAAACATACCTGCACTTGCGTGGGGGAAGAGTGGCAAAGAGATTTGGAAAAAACCACCCTCAGTACACCCGATCGAGATTCGAACCTTGGCCGACCGAGATTCGAACCTTGGTTATCCCCGTCATCGATGGTCTAGTCTACAGCAAGAGTATCGTGTTATACCACGTGGCCACCGAAGCAGGTATATAGTTATTTCTTTATTTGTTCTTATTAAGGTTCCAACATTTAGAATCAAGTCACGTCGCTGGAATATTTCTGACACCTTGACTCAAGGATCCGATTGCAGGCAGCGAGTGGTCCGGGTGGTTTTGGACGACGTTTTATTTTCAGTGGTAACTGATTACCAGTTATGTAAATATGTTTAGAAAATGGATTGAAGGGTAATGATATATCTGCTACTAGTCTTTATTTGAATTCTAGTTTGTAAGCTTTAGAATTGAGGAGAACACACATATAGAATATTTAAAATAGTAATATTCCAATAACTTCTCTCGCAAAAATTAAGGATGAGGATGGTATAATTTAGAGGATATCTTCCGTGAATTATTAAAAAGAAGAGTTGGAAACTATATAGGAAAATACCAACTTTACCAGGCAGTGATAGACTAAACCAGAGGTGGGCAACATATTTTTTAATATAGACACAGATGCGTCTAAAGAGAAGTAAAAATTAAGATAAAAAGTTGCTCAATCGAACATTTGAAACAACACACACTGCTTGAACAATTTTATTGGAAACTTGTACACTTTGACTACTCGGTTACAACTGCCCCAGACGAAAATGATAAAATCCATTCAGTTTTGACAATTTAATGCAAAATGTAATAATTCTTTTTTCTGACAAAATTTACAGAAATATTGACTGAATATCTGAACTCAATGCGTATACGGAATGCTTCCAATAATTCACAGTAAATATCAATTTAAAACCAGCGCACGCCGTCAGGAAAGAGTTTATTTTATTGTGAGAGTTGACAAAATAAAATATTTCGCCATACATTCAGGCAGATTCGCCAATTGTGGTGGTTTGCGACAAAGTTGCTCACCACGGGACTAGACCATTGTTTCCAAATCCGGGGTCCACGAAATAAATCTATATTTTAAAGTCAATTTATATTTGTATTTTTAGTATCAGATAAAAATATTTGCTATGCACAATTTGCCTAAGGATTTGGATTTTTTCCATTACTCTCCAATTAAACATATTTTTTCTTTTGTTAATATGAAATGGGAAATAATAAGACTTTAAAATTTAATATACTAATATTGTTTTTATGTAGATAATATGAATTGAATCATTAAACGTTCATTGACAATTATAAAAAATAATTTGATAAAATTCTTACGAAAAAATTAACTTGATAAGATTTGCTGCTTGACAACATTTTCCTAATTGAAATGTAAAATGTAGAATAAAAATTAATTTAAAATACAATGACAACTATACATTTTTAAATAAATGAACGGGATAAAATGATTTGTAAATACTGACTAATGTTTTAAAATTGAGAATAAAGAATTTAGTTTTTTCAAAATTATTATTATAAGTAGGCTTACTATATGACGAATTCAAATATTAAACTATTACCCAATTGGTATACTTTAATTATTAAAAGCCTATCATTGAGGAATGTCAGAAAGAGTATTTCCAATTTTAATTAAAGTTATATGTAAATTAAAATGTCATGATTTATAAAAACAAAAAATGCTAATAGTCAATTATGATAAAACAAAATATATAAATTAATGGTCAAAAGCTAGAATAGATGAAACTATCAAATCATGAAATAATTATCAATAAGAATATATTTGAATAATTTTTTTCCTTTGAAATAGTGTAATTTAAAGTATTGTATTGAATTTAATCATCTCTTGACATCAAGGAGCATGGGGCTATATTCAAAATAAAACCTTAAATTACATTAATTTAAATTATATTTAATCTAAATACAACTTATAGAGCATTATTTGATTTATTTTAGCCATACATATGTTTTACTACAAAAGGGTAAAAATACTGGCCTAAGCTCACGTTTCCTTATACTCCACCTTGATTGATAATTAAGCGCGTTAAGGCTTTGCTTTCAGACCTTGTTCGCTTAACAACGTGACGTCAGTTGTCAGGTTTGCATTGAGTGGGATAGAAGAAGGGGAAGCGAGAAAAGGTCAGTGTTTTTGCAGTTTTTAAGGGAGCTTTTTTTTTGCCAAATAAAATATAGTTGTTACTATTATTATTATTATTATTATTATTACCAACGCGTCTAACTAACCGTTCGGGTTATACGCACTTACGCTAATGTGTAGTGGTAGGGTGATTGTGAGATGAAATGAAGGACCTACAGCTTAAACGTGGGATCCGAACCACGGTGGAGACCTTGCATTCCCCACATTCACAAGTTGTGATTAATACACGTCTTGTCAGAGGTGAAGGAAGTGTTTGGTAATCGGATAAATCTGTGCCGGGACAGAGGATTGAACCCCGGACCCTTAACACAGAAGTCTGACACCTTACCCCTAGAACACCAGGTCACCCTTTAATATTGTTTCAGTGAAAACATTGATCTTAATTTTCTTCTTGTGATGGTCTCAAATTTTCTTGAATATCTGTCAAAAGTGTTTTGGAATTTAATGACAGCTTTTCCTTTTTATTTAAAAAGTTTATAGTCTAATAAATACCGCTATGCTCATGACAGATATTCAACTATTGTTGTTATCACCATGGGAAGAGAACTAAACTCTTTGTTTGTACTTGAGCAATATTTTATTTATTTTAGCAAAAAAAAAAATGTTTTGACATAAAAACTGCAAAAAACACTGACCTTTTCTCGGGTCTCTTCCATTCCACCTTAACAGAGTCGATTTTCTTACGAACGAATATATCTAACAGCTATAAAAGCTACTAGATCTACTTTCACGTGATGTCATGTGTCTTTTTGATAATTATTATCAAATACCATTAAAAATAATATTTATACTACGGTAACATTTTGTAGATGTTATCCACAAAAAAATAGGTTTGTATTTTCTAAAAAAGTGCTTCAAATGACCATTCGTAAGAAAACTACGATATAGTCAAGAAAAGTGAGGCGGGGTAAATGATACGACGAGACCGAAGAGAGAGAGAGAGAGAGGGACAGAGCATGAATGGCAGCCTTCATCTGTCATTCTTTCCCAGAGGAGCGGTTCCCGTGTGGGTGAGCTATGAATTTCATACCTTGTTTACAATAGGCACCCTGCTGGACATAACCAGGCATTCCTTGCCTACATAAACAAATCAGAATCAGGGGGAACGATTCCCAGAAAGAACTGAGAAATAAATAGAGAGTTTTTTTTTGTTGAGCCCCCTCTTTTTTGCCTTTCCCCCCTTTTGTTCCCCATAACCAAACCTCATCAACTTTTATTTTGAGCAGGGTGGGAATCGGGGGAAGGAAATGATTTGTGGTTATTTGCTTTAGAAGCCAGTGTAGCAATCAATATATTTATTAATGATCAACAGCAATGACGTAAAAAGTATTGATGGCTATATATAACAAATATTATTCTTAGTGTCTTCTTTTTATATATATGGAAATATATATGTCACTGTGCTGAGCTCGTTATATTGTAAAGTATTCAGTGAATGTATAGAATTGCCGAAAGTGATGGTTTATTTAACAAATAATAGGATTTATATAAATTTACCAATAATTTCATAACTTTCCCAAAGCAGTTTGGTGACAGTATGAAACATGAAATGTGTTGTCTACATTTACCGGTGATTTTATAAAATATCAAGTGTATGTGGATAAAAATATGGAACATAAATCCAAACTAACCTAACCTAATCTCAAATAAACTAGCCTAAGCTTGTCTAAACTAATCTAACTTATCTAAGCTAACCTAACTAAACATAGTCTTGACGTGACTTATTAAAATTCAATGGTGTTTGATGGTAATTTTGTAAACTCACCGGTGATTTTGTAAAATCTGCGGCGAATATTTGAAATAGTAAAGACTTTTTAACATTCCCCAAGTGAACCAGTGGCTTTGTAGAATCACCGGTGACTTTACAAAATAATCATATTCAGCTCATTCACAGTAACACACATCATATACAATATTTATAGTGTCAACATCTCTTTTTCTCAACTAATACAAACCTACAGCGATGAATAAGGTATCAGTGGATAGGTATTTTTTACCGACTTCTAACAAGCATATTCGGTTTACGTAAAAACGCCTTTTTTTTAAAAAAAAATTAGGTTAAAAGAAAAATCTAACAATATTTTTTTATCAATTACCGAAAATGACAAACAAAAATTCAAGTTGATTGAATTCTGTCATCAAATATTATATACAAAGAGGTATTGCAAATTGTAAATACGTTCATATTAATACACTCTCTTTTCTATTTTGTGTATACACTTCACTGAGTATTTAATTTCAAAAACACAACAAAAGACAATCTTTTTGCTGGGTGGGGGGGGGGGGAAGGTTGAGTATGCGAAAGTTTCGCAAGGGTTTACCAGTAGTATAATTAACGATGTACGAAGGTCAATTTTGTGATTGCTAAGTGAAGTCAAAACGAAGCATGAAAGATGCAAAACAAAGTCTAAGCTGAAATCAAAGATAAGATTAGTGTTCGTGTCATATAGCACACATTTAAAAAAAAAAATTTGGTTAGAGTTCATATTTACAAATAAAAAATCGTAAAGTAAAAAAAAATGCTATTATTATCTTATGCTGACATATGTGTATATGTATATAGGCCTATATATTAAAATTGTCAGTGATAAAATAATATTTAGTAAAAATGATTATATATTGACTGGTAAAACTTAAAAAAAAACACCATTATCCATAATTCAATATAAGTGTTAAAGTTTTTTAGTTCTTATTTTATTTTTATTGACTAAAAATAGTTTGATTTAAAAAATTAATCGAATTAAAACCCACTTTAGTGGCAACATGGTTTAAGGCGTTAATATAGATTGCCGATGACGCTGACGGGGAGATCAGGCTCGATACCGGTAAAGTGTAGAAAGGGTGGTTTCTCTTAAATGGTCTCTCAATCTTTCTATACACGCAAATGTGGGTACAAATCCTCTAAATTCAACCTTCCTCAAACCTAGCTTATTAGAGTGATTAGTATATAAGCGTATAACCCAAATGAGAAGAAGACACGATTCTAAAAGTAAAGTTTAATTAAAACTTAATGTTATTAAGATTTTAAAAAGTGAAACTGCATATAACCATACAGTGACGTTGAAATTATCATTCAATTCTTTGATATAATAAAATATAATCGAGAATTAAACATTTTATCATTAAACGTGAGTCTCGATAATTTCTTTAAATAAATCAACTTTTTGATATTTATATTATTTTAATTACATAATTGATATTAAATCAAACATTTTTGCCAAGTTAAATCGCCTTATTTTATAATAAATAACCAACGATTCCAAGGCGCTTGGAAAAAAAATCTTATCTTCTTTGGTGCTAACAACGCTCTGGAGATGAGTAGATCTTCCACTGGACCATTCATTATGAAAAACGTCTTTGGTTTCTCTTTTGTGTGTTTTGGCATGCTGTGAAGGGTCCAAAACGAGAGGCACTTTGCATAGTTTAAACCCCCGAGATCATCAGTAACACCAGGTATACAAGAGAGATAAAAAAAAATGGCCATTTGGTCCATCTGGAGGGATACACCACGAAGAAGTAGAGGAACAAGGTATGCAACAACGTAGACCTCTTCGGACGCGCGCATGAAATAACTCGTTAAAGAGGCACACAAGAATTTTTATCTTTAACTTCTCATCTTATCAGATAAAGCACCTCTGGTTCTAGCTCTCTCTATCTCTTTTTTTTTCTTCTCTCTTTCAAGAATTATGTGAGAACAAAGACAGAACATATGGGCCGAAACCTTCAGCCAGGTGCTACAAATGGTTAGTCTTTAACCGCGCTTTCATTCATTAGAATGTTTGCCCCTTGTACCTTTTTTTTTATAAAAAAATGTTTTCTTTATTTTTTTTAAGGGATGTTGCTTGAGGAGTGTTTGCTGAATACCAACATATATACTCTTGCGGCATTTAAATGGGTAAAGTGAGCTCCCAAATGTTGTAAAAACATTAAAAATAATCTACAAAACATTTTAGGACATCTCATCTCCTTTCAACGCTACTTTCAGTCTAAATTGTTTTATTTAAATAAATGGCTGGATAATTTTTAAGTGTTATAATAAAACATGAGCTATACATTATAAAAATCTGTCATGCCATCTTCCTGTTAAATAAAGGAGTATCAGTTTCGAATCCTGCCAGGGGTGGAAAATTTATAATTGCTCAAATTGGAGTTTCTCCTTACATAGAGATTTATTGATGGCCAGGGCTTTGGGTGTTGTGTCTGTGCTAAATATAAGCTAGTTTGTAAGTCACGTGTACTGATATAAGTGGGTCCATATAAATACACGTTTAATATCCTTCAAGATAAATAGTTAGACATCTAACGCATTTAGAAAACACGGCTCGAATCAGACGTCACATATTGGAGTAGTTTTCTGTGTTTTGCTTTTAATAAAAACGTATTGAGATCAGTAAAAACATTTTAGTATATTTAAAAAAAATACTACAAGATTTAAAAATTAATGTTTTAAAATTAAAAAGCTATTTAAACTATACCCCAAATCTAGCTGTTGGCAAATGAAGAATGTAGAAAATTGAACTTTGATGCGATTTTCCGGTTCAAACGGGTTATTTTGTCTCTAATGTCCTATTTAATTGGACGTGAGCTGGGATCTTAAATGTGTGCATAAGTTAATATTCAAATAAGGAATTAAATTTGATTCAACTATCAGTATTAATCCTGTGGATAACCCTCGCATATAAGTTTGTGATCCATTAATTAATAATAAGATAATATGTTTATTTCTTACATAAATTCATTATTTTAAAATTTCAAATTGAAACAATCTAGTAATATGGCAGAAACACGTTTAATTTGGCGCTATTTGCCATTTCATTTATTTACAACTCATCCTAACTCTTTTTAATAGAGTTGTGTGGCGCAATAAAGCGAGTAGCTGGTTCTGGAGCATTTTTAAATTATTATTATTATTATTATTATTATTAGGTCTTACTACCCGCTCGGGCTATACGCACTTACGCTAAAGTGTAATGGTAGGGTGATTGTGAGATGAAATGGAGGACCTACAGTTTAACGTGGAATACGAACCACGGTGGAGGCCTGGCATTCCCCACATTCACAAGATGTCTTGTCAGAGGTGAAGGAAGGGTTTGGTAATCATATAAATCTGTGTCGAGACAGAGGATTGAACCCTGGCCGCAAGCACAGAAGTCTGACACCTTACCCCTAGACTGCCAGGTCACCAGCATTTTTAAAATTTACTGAGTGATACAATCATACAAGTGCTATATAAGGAGTTATGTTAGTATGTGGAAACATCCATTAACTTATTCCTTTAATGTTAGCTTTATAATTTACAACTTAATTCCACTACAAAAAGGAGATATTATTCAGGAAGTAAAGATACGTTTATTTTTGTTCACCAATGTACTTGCCAAGCTTAGCAAAATTATTAAATGTGTAATTTTCTGAGTAAAAAAATATTTTGCGCAATTTAAAAAAAAATTAACGTAAGCTATTAGTGCTCTCTAGCTTGAACTAATTTTCTTGGTTTGAATTTAAGGTGGAATAGAAAGGGATGCAAGAAAAAACCAGTGTTTTTGCAATTTTTATGGCAATTTTTTTTTGCCAAAACAAATAAAATGTTGCTCCAGTACAAACATAGAATTTAATTTTCTTTCACATGGTGGGTGACCTCAAAAATTTCTTGAATATCTGTCAAGTGTGTTTTGTATTCTAATGATATCTCTCTCAACTCTCTCTCTCTTTCTCTTAATTTAAAATGTTTTGTTAGATAATGACCATGCTCATGACAGATATTCAGGAAATGTTGATATCATCATGCTAAGAAAATTAAATTCTACATTTGTATTGGAGCAATATTTGATTTATTTTGGACGAAAAAAAGTTTTTCCTTAAAAACTACAAAAGCACTGGCCTTTTATCTCGTCACTCTTCCATCCCACCTTAAGTAGGATCTGTAGATACATCAGTGAAATTCCTTTACAATTTATTGGTGACATGGTGTGTTGTAGGTATGGCATGGGTAGGCAGTTGTTACTCCACAGAATATTCCAAGGACAACTTACGCTCATCAGTCAAATCGGCAGTGTTGAAACAAGGATGGTACGTTTAAATATAATATAAAAAATATATGGTACTTTTTAAAGCCTTAAGGAGGTATTTGCAAATATCTTCGAATCCTGATGATGTTCCTGAATTTTAAAAAAAATGGTAGACCATAACTTTTAATGTTGAGGAGGAACAATAATTAGCTGCGTAAATAATAAAAATGTAGGACATTGTTTTTGGTTTAACAGCAAGTGAGATATTCCTATAGGATTTCAAATCGATGGGGGGAAAAAAAAGTAGAAGGAAAAATTCTTTCAATAATAAAGAAGGTATGTATGACTGTTTGGGATTGGTGGAAACCGTTCAAATAATGATACGGGTTCCCTTTGAGACTACCAGAAAATCTGTCTTTCAATAGAGCAGCAGCAATTTGATCAACAAAAATTTGAAAATTTGGATAAAATCTTGTCATGGCGTTAGAAAAACATGATATTGAAAGTGAACCTATAAGAGATGTCTCCAAAAGGCAGAAATAGAGTTTACCAACAAACCTCAGCAGAGTACAGAGAAACAACTTAATTTATTTTAACAATAAGTGCTGCAGGACGAAATGGTCCATTTTTAAATATATTTAAGGAACAGTGGCTGGTGGATGACTTAAAAGTCAATTCCCTACCGGCTTCAATGGTGTGTAATTCACCAGATGGATGGATAAATTGGAGATTTTCTCCCATTCATACGCAATTTTGTGGAAAGTATTCCACCCGTCGGGTCTGTAGCCCTGATTTTGATTTTCTAAGGTGCAGTGGATATTCCGTTTAAAATATATAGGCCTCTTAATAATTAGGCTACCTTTCACCAAAGAAATATGTTCATATGGTCTAAATTTTATATTATATCTATCACCGCGTCTTACTACCCGTTCGGGTTATATGCTTTAAGTACTAATTACTCTAATGGATTAGGAATTGGGAAGGTTGCATTAGAGGAAGTGAACCCGCATTTGCGTGGAGGGAGAGTGGAAAACCATTTAGTAAAACCACCCTCAGTTCACCCGACCGAGATTCGAACCTCGATCTCCCCGTCCTCAGCAGTCGAGCTCAACACGACAAGTGCGTTAGCCAACTACGCCACCGAGGCGGGTCATATGGTCTACAGATCTGTGTATAATAGCCCTGTAATCTGTATTGTAGCCCATTTGGAATCACTATACTGAATGTTCTTACATTTTTTAGAACCGTTTCTTACTACCCAATTGGGTACCAATTGCACCAATTAGGCTAATGGTTTTAGGGAGGTTATATTTATAGGAAGTACACCGCATGGAGGGAGAGTGGAATACCATTTTGGAAAAACACTCAGTACACTTGACCGAAATCCGAACTTCTATCTCCCAGTCATCGGCAGTCTAATCTACTGCAATATTAGCGTGTTAGACCACGCGGCCACCCAATTTTTTTTTTTTTTACTAATGCCAAATTAGTCCAGTTAGCCAAGTACATGTTTAGTTAAGGTCTATAATATCTTATACAAAAAAATACAATTTATATTTAAATGTAATTTTGAATTTAGGAACATGTTTATCCCTTATACAGCTTAACATTTTGGCCAGGAAGCTTTTTAGGTCATTAAATTAGTGAATTACTAAAAAAATATTGGCAATCTATTCAAGTTTCCTGTATTAATAATTATTTAACTTTATTTTTGTTCGTTGTATATGTATGCATATATGGGGAGCAGCAAATTTTTAATCTCAAAACTTTTTTTTTAGTAGACTACCTTGGATGTTTTATGAGTCAGTGAACGTATTAGTCAAAAATAGAATTACATAAATAACTTACACATAGATTGAAAAAGCTGACCAAACTAGTTTATTATTTCTATAAATTAGCTATTTCGGTTTACATATTTATGTGGCCTGAAAAACATACATTGGGCTCGACCCTTCATCTTTCTAGTTTAATAGGTTTTTTTTCAATCCCACCTTAAAGTGATTACACATTGATCTAAATGAACTAATTAATCAACTGGTCCGAACCACTCCAGGCAACGACTCTCCCCAGTAAGAAATTAGAACGGGCCATAAGTTTTCGCCACTTCAGCCACCCGTGCTGTGACTTCCCAAGCCGACACACCCGGACACGCCTTCCTCGCCCCCCTTCTATTCCCCCCACACCTTTACCCTTATATGTGACCGCACACCAAGAACTATTTTTTGTTCCTGTGACGTAAGTTTATGAAGAACTGATTGCCTCTGGTTTTAATGAGGTATCCGATCCGTCCACCACATGTAAGAGCAAATGAGATCCCCTTAGTTTTCTAAGATGGCCCGTGTACGTACACATTAAGGTGGGGATGTATGGATTGAAATTTAAGGGCCGTGTTTTATTGTTTTATTTTTAAAGCAAAACATTTAATTCAACATAATAAATCAAATATTTCTCCAGTAGAAAAATAAAGTTTAATTTTCTTCACATGGTGATATCAACAGTTGTTGAAAATCTGTCAAGTGTCTCCTGGAATTTAATGACAACATTCTCTCTTCATTTAAAAAGTTTCTTGTTCATTACCACTGTCCTAACGGCAGATATTCAAGAATTGTTGATATTAAAAAAGGGAAGAAAATTAATTTATTTGCTTGGACTAGAGAAATATTGTATTTATTCTCTCTATTTTTTTTGTTATAGCCTACAAACTGCAAAAACACTTACCTTAACTCACGTACCATATACTCCCCACCTTAAGTTCAGTAGGTAGCGCATCTATCTGTTGAGACAAGAGTCCACGGTTTCGATCCCTAGTATGGCAGAAATATCTACCATTGATGGGAAATTGCGATTTCTCCC
>CABFOW010006614.1:0-21251 GCA_902141385.1 Timema californicum
GGCAGTTTTGAAACCCATTTCTCATATTTATTCCAAAGATCCAAGAGATTTCTCTATATCTTCATAACATAAAATGCTTTATAGTGCTAGACATGTTAGCTAAAGTTAAATAGAATAGGGAATAAATACATTCATTAGTAATAAAGTATTACAAATAATGAACTGAGAGTGGACAGTTAGTCAATGAGAAATCTGGGTTTGTTTTATCCAAGATAATTAATCAATGTTTGGTTTTCGTTAAACTCTTTATAACAAAATCTAGCTCACAAAATGTTATCATGACAAAATGGTATAAAATGATTATAGCTTAGGATATCAATTCTGATAAACTTTTTAAATAATAATGCATTTTTTGAAGTTCTAATTTATTAGTCAAGCTTTTAATAGCTTGGCCTATTAGAACTAAACTTTAGCCTAAAAGACAACTGGTTTAAAAAATAAGTTCAAAGAGTAAATTGTTGAATGAGCTAAAGATCATTTGACAATCAACATTGCACAATTTTAACAAGTGTATAATTAATTGTAAGCTATAAACAGTGATTCAATGATTTCAAATCATTACAGTCCGTAAATTTTATGAGGTGTCTAACTTGTTATTTTTTGTTTTCTGCATACAATTGTTAAGGTAACGTAATTAATGTAGTGGGCTGAAATATAGTATAGCTAGACATTTATATATATGAGGTGTACACAATGAAATATTTATAATAGGTATCAATAATATTAATATTACTAAAAAAATGTAAATAATAATAATAATAATAAAGTTGTTATAAATATTTCAGTGTTAAAAATGTGCAATAAAATGTTTATTGTCAAATGACCTTAAGAAATAAAAACGCACCAGTGACTCCCCATCTGAATTCCTCTTCCTCCATTCTTCTATTTTTTCCTTACTGCTTAAATCTTTTCCAAATATATTTGTCTTGCAGTTTTGAACAAAGCCCTGAAAATAAATATATGCAGTGAATTAAATGCAATGTGCGTGTAGGCAAAGGCAGTATTATACCTAATGAACGTTGAATGCAACGATACACATATTTTTTCATTAACATCTAACTATGTAAGCTACAGTTCACAGCTGACTTCTGACAACCAACATTTAGGTGTATACCTAAATATTGGCCATCAGAAGTGACAGCTGCTACACACGTTTTTGCGGATCATATGGCTCGGCGTAGGGATACATAATTTGGTCTGGTAACTTTTCAAAGCTTTTAGCTGTCAGCTGTGAGCTGTCAGTCAGCACCAAAGAAGCCATGGGATTACTGTATAATTAATAGAAGAATTCAATTTTAAGTAGGGCCTAAAGTTAATAACTATGTCAATCTAGTATAAATAAACATGGATATATATAAGGCAATATGATAACCATAAAGGCATCAATATATAAGTTCATGAAAAAGTTTGGTAATACAATTAGAAGTAAATATCATTTAGATAAACATATAGTCACAAAGAATTTTAAGTTCTAAACCAACATCTAAAAGTTATATAAACATGTTAAAAGATGATTAAAATTGTGACTTTTAGTTAATTGCCTTTTAGCCAATGATGTAAAAATATAGTTTTATCATGAACAGTTAATTGTTCCACGTTGAATGGGAATAAAACAAAAAAACATCCATAATTAAAGAATTTTAACAAAATGAAAGAGCTGTTGTAAAATTGAATTATTCCTTAATTGTAATGCTTTGTTCCTTGAAAGCTGCATTCCTTGCAACTTGTTTAGTTTTGCTTCAACATGTTTCGATGCACAACGGCATCATCTTCATGACTAATGGAAAAAAGACCAATTCCAAATTAAAATACATGTTGAAGAAAAATTATGCTGATGATTTTAGGGACTAGGAAAATTATATTTAGATGAAGTGTTCCCACATTTGTGTGGAGAGAGTGAAAAACCAACACCCTCAGTACACCTGACAGATTCAAACCTCAATCTCACATCAGACATCTTGGGAGGGCAAAGCACACCATTGCAGGAGACAAGTTTAAACCAAAATTGTCAAATTTAAAATTTTGTCCCTTAACACCCTGTGAAGTTGAAAGAAGCTTTTCAAACTATAAAAATATTCTATCAGACCACAGAACAAATTTCACTAGTGAAAATCTAGAAAAGTATATAGTGATTCAGAGATCTAATCCTCAGTACTGGTACCATACAAGGGTGGTATTTTATAGTTACAAAATTTACCAAAAACTATTTTAATGTATTCAAATGAAACATCTTAGGCAGTCCTTTTATTATCCAGTTCCCCAACACTTTGTTGTAAGTAATTCCCATAAAACCAACAATGTTCTAGTCAATGTATCAAAACCCCAACACTTTGTTGTAAGTAATTCCCATAAAACCAACAATGTTCTAGTCAATGAATCAGATTTTTTTTTAGATAAACATGAAAAAAATGTTGGAACATTGTGTCAAGAGGAGTCTCAGCAATTGCAAGCCTCCAGAAATGGTAAGGCTTTGAAGTTTCGTAGGGCCCTAGTTTCCTTACTGAACCAACCTTTGGTTAACCTAAATTTAAAAATAACCCTATCGTGTTTATATCTCAATTTTTACCCATTTGTGTAATAGTAATTTTTCACAATGTCTTGCTACCTAGTTGGGTTATAAGCTTATGTGTGCCTGATAATTACACTACTGTGATAGGTATGAGTAAGGTTGAATTTAAAGGACAAGTGAGCCCAGATTTGCGTGGAGGAAAGTGAAAACTATTTAGTACAGATTAATTACACAATGTTCCCCTGAATGAGATTCAAACTCTGACCTCTGTCATTGGCAATCTACTCTAATATGAGAGTGACACCTTAAACCATTCGGCCACTGAAGCAGGTTATGTGTTAAAAATCAGAAAATATTACAAATATAATCCTAATAAGCCTACACTATCTTAAATTATTTTGGAGAGAGAAAATAAAATGTATACATCCCGCCTGTCATAACATAACCAGACATAACCTAGAACCCATTTCATTAATAATAAGAGTGACTTAAAATTAACTTATTCTCTCATAACAATTCTAACTTTGGATAAAGTGACAAAAAAAAATCCCGTCGTGCCTAAACTAATCTAGAAACAATAAAGAAAGAATATAGCCCTCTCCTACTTATCCTGACCTAGCCTTGGGAAAAGGGGAAGTTTTACTGTTTCTTTCTTAGGGAGTAAGAGATAGTCCTATTTCTATTTTATCAATATAATAATTAGAACAGCCGAAAAAAATTAACACGCCCTAAATTTAACTTTACAACAAATTTGAAGTTGAAAAAATCAAATTGAACCAAAAACATAGATTTGACCAATTAATTTAACAAAGAGTAGGCCTACGTAAAAAAATCCCTCAAATGTCAATATTACGGGAACTAACATAAATAGCTACAGGTATAGAGATAAGAGACATCACTGACACCGAAGTCTTACCACCAAAAGATTGCCCTAAAATCAGGAGCGCGTTAATAGTTGCGTATGTTAATATATTTTAAGTGTGCCCAAAAATTTATGTTTAGGTGTATCGTAGGCCTTAATATATACGATTACTAATTTGAATCCATCTGAAATAATATTTTAACGCTTGTCAAGCATTTTCGTTTGGAATGACAAAGCAATCATTCTTCAGTTTACTTTTAAAATAAAATAATACGAGCTATTCGAATAAATAAATGAATTTTCGTTTATTAACGCTATAAGTAGTTTTTTTTAAGTATAAATGGCATTAAGAAAAGTGTACACAATAATTTGCAAGTTGAATCAGTTATTTGGCGAAAAAAGCAACACATTAAGGAAAATAATAGATTTATAATCTACGGAAATCGCGAAAGATCCATAAAAATATATTAGCGTTTCGTACAGTAGCTTTTTATAATTACTTCACAGTCCATTCACTACACAACACTTATCTAATTTGCATAAACTCACACGTAAACGATCCATCATCGACACACGGCAATTTCGCGCGATTTTAAATCAATCTAATGAGCCAATACACGGCCGCCTTTACTAACTAAAGACGGCCGTAGCCAATAACATTACAGATTTTTCTTCGCCAATCAAAACAATTCTGTGAAGCGGGGAGATAAACAAGACACCAATTTTATTACTCAGCAGTCGGCTCACATAAACATAACATAATAGAATAAAAATAAACGATCAGAGAGACGAAAAAAAAGAGATTGTCAAGTAGGCCTATCACAATACAACATTATTATGTTCCCCTGTTGCATTTTGCAAAGATATGTGCAACACACAATTTGTTCAGGATTGTTGTAGGCTGGTAATTGTGAACAATCTGACCTTTAATGTACAACCATCTTTCACTGTCACGTTCATTGAATAGGATTATTCTAAAGAACAGGTGCATATATAAATGGTGTTTGTAAATGCGTGTTCGATGTAGATGACAAGAAAAAAATAAATAGACAAAATGGAAGCCTAATGTATTATTTTGTACAAAAAATTATGGGGATGGGGTGGGACAAGGGGGCAATTACATACCGTTTCCAATATGAAGTAGGCCTACCTAAATACCATACTAGCATTGTAAATAATATCTTGATCCATTTTATAAAAGTATATAGGTACTAATATGTCAAAAATTAAAGCTATGGAGACAATTCACTTAAATACTTCATAGACCAGGTGCTAGCTTAAATTGAGTATGAATTTCAAGTATGACAAAGTTTGGCTTCTGATCCATGTTCTGGGAACCGAGTTGAGTATGAAAAGTGATGTTGCCAATTCTGGGGGTGAATAGCGTGCTTGGGGTGGAATTTTATTTCCACTATAACTTCCAACTTGTTTATCGTAACAAGATAAACAAAAATCTAATTGTGTTCCTATTAAGTAGGGTTATAATCATGGACTTTGTTTTGAAGTTGAATTTTATACTTAAAGTAAATATAAAGAAAAAAAAGGCAAGTAAAATGTAAAATAACTACAATTATGTCCGTGGATGCATCTTGTGTATATCTTATGTCTCAAGTTCCTGAGAAAGTCTTAAATGCTTTTAAACATGGACTTTTTCAGTAAAATGGGAGAGTGGAAATTTAATTGTGTTGCTAGTGAGCATGTCCTTGAGCAAATACTTATCCTTTCTTCTAAAGTTTTGGTGACCTGGTGGTCTAGAGGTAAGGTGTCAGACTTCTGTGCTGGGGGTCCGGAGTTCAATCCTCGGTCCCGGTACAGATTTACCTGATTTCCAAGCCCTTTCTTCACCTCTGACAAGACATGTATTAATCACAACTTGTGAATGTGTGGAATACCAGGCCTCCGCCGTGATTCGGATTCCACGTTAAACTGTAAGTTCTCCACTTTAACCTCACAATCCCCCTACCATTACACATTAGTGTAAATATGTGTAACCCGAATGGGTAGTAAGCCGCAGTGTTAATAATAAGAAGAATAAAAATAAGAAGCCTGGACAAACTTGTGATGCGAGCAGACACATTTTATTTTGGGCCAACCCTAACATCTTAAATAATATTGGTTCTCTATAAAGCTCTTTTGATAGTTTTCGACTTGATGTATGCCAAGTATTAGCTCAACTTCGTGTTTGGGAGAATTAATTAAATGCATTTGTTGAGACACTTGATCTGTTGAGATTTGGCTACACTAAAGATTCTGTAGGTAACATATGACATGTTCTAATGAAACAGTTGTTCCCATGCAAGTGTCAAAATTTATGTTTGAAAAGTTTTTGCGTTTGTAATTCAAGCAAAACTTGGTTGTGTGCGTTCTGTTCCTGTCACGTTGACGGCTGCAAGAACTTCAACAAAAACGAAATAAGTATTGACGAAGAAGAGAACGGTGAAGAAGCTAATTGTACTTAACTTTGCATTTTGAGATAAATAACATTCTTTTGAGGACTAACAACTATTTAACGTTTGACTCTTACGTTTAAAAAAATAACAACTATATTTTGTTTATCGAATTTTAATTTGTTCAGGCATAAAACAATACTTATTCGGATAACACATTATTCTTATATAGATTTAGGCCCCTTCAATGTTTTTAAGTGTTGGTATTAGTAAAAATATAGGTTAACTTTAAAAGTTACCAACGTTAACACCCAACGTAATAGAAACAATTACAATTTGTTTTATCTTTATATGATGAATGAACTGGAAGTTATAGTGGAAACAAAATTCCACCTGAAGCCCGCTATTCACCCCTTCTCCCACACGGGTTGTCGACCACCCCCAGAATTGACAACATCACTTTTCATACTTGCCTGGATACCCAGAACATGGAATAGAAATCAAATTTTGTCATACTTGAAATGCATCCTCAATGTAAGCTAGTGCCTCCGCTATAAGTGTATTAAAAAAGTAACACGGTGGAAATTGCTTTTTTTTTAACTATACACTTTGGCAATAAAAGTATGACAAAATGTATGTGAATGTTTGGGTTTTGCTGTTTATGTGTAAGTAAAGAGTCGTGACTGGGTGGATGTTTGAGAGTGGATGAGTGTGAGTGAATAATAGATTAATTGTGAGAGTGAATTAGTGAATGAGAGAGTGAATAAATAGAACAGTGTGTAAGTAGATGTAAGAGTAAGTGATTGAATGGGAAAACAAGGGGGTGAATATGAGAAGTGAGTGAATGTGAGATTGAATTAGTTAATGAGAAAGAGTGAATATGAGAACAAGTGAATGTGAACCGATGCATGTGTGAGATTGAGTGAGTGATAATAAGAGCAAGTCTGTGAATCTAGACACGTGAATCTGTGTGAGTGAGTGATAATAAGAGCAAGTCTGTGAATCCAGACATGTGCATCTGCAAGAGTGAGTGAATGAGTGCATGTATACCTATGCGTATGTGAGAGTGAGTGGGAGAGAGCAAGGGAGTGAGAGTGATGACCATGTCAATTTATTTAATATAAAAATGTATCTTAAATACAATTATATATTTTAAATTATTATTATTATTTTAAATAATGAATTATAAATTTATGTATGCCTATATAAATATATATATAATTAAATCATTATAATTTAATATCTATAATAATGATATACATATATATATTATTAATTATTTTGCAGTTTTATAGTAGTAAGGTTAATCTTTTTAGTATAGCCAAACAACACTTTTTTTAAAAATCAAGAATAGATTTTAAATTCCAAAAAATATAAATACAATGATTGCAGATGACGGTTAATTTTTGAGTTTGTGTGCTCATATTACAGCTGTATTAGATAATGTTCCCCCACATTTGCTTAGCAATACATGCGAGAGGTATAGTAAAACTTTCTAGCACCACCACTACCACCACCACCACCACTACCCCCCTTCCTTTCCCCATTTAAAAATTATCTTTTCACACCCTTGGGAAAAAGTAAGGAGTGTAGAGTAGCAGCTTTGGCCTAACCAGGTCAGCTAGTCAGCGAATGATCCGAAAGGGGCCCGTGCTAGATGCATTAAAGCATTAATTTCACTATAAACTCCCACACACTTGAAGATATTAATTATTCACCTATCTCTTTCCTTGGAGGAAAAAATTGTTCATTGCAATGTGGCATGAGTACGAGAAATGGTCAGGAGGCTGCAATGCATGTGACTATGCCGAATAAATTCCACTCATAATCAAGCACACAGATGAATCCGAAACTGGTCCATCCGACGCTGATTTAAATGACTTTGACACTACTCATGATGGTAGTGCTATGTGGTAGTCCATGGCTCTGGACTTGGTGAGCACACCTCAGAATCCAAGTAGATAAACCGAGTATCCAGGAGCAAGATCATATTTTTGACACAATTATCACCAGTTCTATCATGTGAGCTGGTCAACCCATTGTTATAGTAGGATTTTGGCAGGAAGGATCGTATAAAAATTACAATTGTTGTGGTCAGCATTGATAATAATGGTAACACTTACTATATCATTAGTTTTATTTTATTTAATATATGATGATGATATCCATCAAACGCGACAGCTGCATATCACATGACTTGGTGTATGCATAGATGAAATTAGTTTTAGTAACATTTGTAACTATCAGTTCTCCCTATCAAAATCATACTCTATTTTTTTTATCACTTCATCTTACTACCTGTTCAGGTTAAATAATAATTGCTCTAATGGGGTAGGGATGAGGAAAGAAGCATTTTATAGGTAATCTTTCCACATATGCGTGGGAAAAAAAGTGGGAAACCATTTAGGGAAAAATCACCTTCAGTAGACCCAAACGGATCTCCCAGTCATCAGCAGGCCAGTTCAACACAAGAGTGACGTCTTAGACCATTAATCCACTGAAGCGGCTAATGAATTCTACTCTAGCTAGGACACTAGTGACTCGCCACACCTTACCTACCTCTTATCTCTGTAATCCTCTTCCTTTCATAGGAATCATAGCTTTTATCCTTTAGTTTCACTAAACATAATTCACAATAACCATAAGTTCTGGTATTGTAATAGTTGACCATAATACCTAGTCAAGATCTCCATGGCACCAACCTTCATTTGGACAATATAGGGGTATAAATATGTATGTCAAACGCAGTGTAGCTGTAGAGGGTGGCAACTGTTAAAGTTTTAACTATTTTAAAATTTGGGAATTTCTTTTATTAAAACTTTAAGATAATTTTAAAAATGTTAAAAGAACTGAATATTTTAAAGGAATATTCTTTAAATTACACCTGGACACGGGAATCAAACCCAGGACCTTGTCCAGGTGTCATTTTTCAATTCAAGAATATATTTAGATGTGGCTCTAACCGTATCTACAATAACAAATATCAAATATAATAGCTTGGCTATTTAATCCATCATTTTAAAGGTAGCTAAATTAAATAATTTGGACAAGCTCCCCCTCCCACCATCATTTATTTTTACCATCATGGCTTAGTACCCACTTGAGTTATAACCAAACATTAATTACACCAATGGAGGATTGAGGTAGATAGAATTTTAGAAGAAATGTACCATCATTTGTGTGGAGTTAGAGAGGGAAACTACAGAGGTAAAAACCACCCTTAGTAGTTAGTATACCATACCAGGATTCACACTTCGATCTCCCCATCAATAGCCATCCAATTTAGCTAGAGTGTGACACATTAGACCATGTGACCACTGATCATCATAATAAGTTTAAATATGTCTTTATATAGTACTAAGTGGTTACCGGTAATATTTTCGTTAAAAGAAAGAAGGTATTAATAAACTGTACCTCTTTCCAATAATAATAGCCTTAAATAAAATGTCCTTCTGCCACAATTCCAACATTCCATTATAATATTATCTGTATAATTCGATGTATTATAAGAGATTCAAAAATGCTTATCAAATTTTAATTAAATTATATGACTTATATGCAGTGGGGGCTTGTGAGTAAGCCTTATGTGAGGTCCCTTTCTCAAAAATAATCAAATTAGGTATACAATAGCTTATCTTATAGCAACCTTATACCATCCTGTATTTAACTTACGAACTACACTTGAAAAAGTATTAAAATCCTAAAGTTAATAAAAGTAAAAATAAACCTATAAGGTTATTAAAGTATAATAACAAAAAAAAACACACATCAATAAACAAAAAATTTATTAATAGGTTCTTAACCCTATCTTTAACATTAATATACTTTAATAATAATTAGTGTATTAGTAAGTTTATCATTTGAAAGAAAAATCTAATCTTCTGTTTTTGTCTGGAATTAGTTTTTCTATTAGTAGTGTAAGATCATAATTATTTAAGGTTTATTCTGGCAGGAGGTTGACCCACGCTTGTACATTTCCTTGGAAGTCAAGAGTGTTGGGTTGCCTTCCTGCTGAGAGTAGCATATAGCTCATATAGCTTCATCCTGTTGACGAGCGAGTACGGTGCGGCCAATGGACCTTTGGACTGGTGTGAATCGAGATCAGCATGTTTGTGTGTGAGAAGAACACACGGTTGTTGACTGTTGGAAGCCATGCTGGATGCATGTGTGATTGGGTTGCCGTTAGAGAAGTGACGACATAAGATGTGATCTGGCGGTTCACCCCGGCCAGGAGGGTTGATCCCGGGTCTCTAGGTAGTTTTCGCGAGTCTCGTTATCGTGCGTGCTCCCGTCATGGGGGATTACCTCATCTTTATGTAGTAGCTTAGTATCTATCTGGAGTAATAAACATATCTTCTTGGACTAACTCGCTAGCCTCATTCCCCACTAACCATCCATCTCAACCCCTACTGCTCTAGGTCCATCCTAACCATGTAAGCCCTAGGGTGCTCCAGTAGTATAGTAGTTAGGATTGGCTAATCCTAACCATGTAACACCGTAGGGTGCTCCGGTAGTATAGTAGTTAGGGTTGGCTACCGGGCACCCAAATAAATAGTCACTTTATATTAGTTTGTTAAAGTCTGCTATCTTGCAAATCATTAACTGTTCTATAGACAACATGGCCAACGCATTTAATTTGTCTTCATTCATGGTGTTACTTAACCAAATAACAAACACACAAAACAAAATAAAGAGTTACTTTCTTCACACCAACATATATATCTATGACTTTTATCAAATAGTTTCTTATCAATATGATGTGTAAATTTGACATTTTCTTTGTACTTGTTTTGTACCTGATTAAAGTTCAAATTGGACACTGGCCTTGCATTCTTTTTAATTTCAAACTTTTCTTCTAATGATAAAGAGCAAAAATTCAATTTTTTAATATCGGAAACTTTCATTTTCAATTATGTATCGAAAACACAAGCAAAAACCAGTAGTGTCGCACTTTCTACTATACTAATAAAAAACTGACTGCAGTGTGTATCACAGGGTCTCACTTGAACTCATGCCAAATAACATGCTAGGCGAGCATTGAGATATGGACATTGATGTCAGGTTGTCATGGCAGCCCCCTGTGGTGCATGCAGAGCTTGGGGCATTGGGACAGCCAGCCAAAGGGCACATGTTAACATAGGTGCACTTTTTGTCATGCATTGATATGATTATGAGTTTCCAGTTTTCAAATAACAGGCTGCCTATGAAAATCAGGCTATACTAGAATTTGTATTAATATTATCTTTCATGAACTATGTCCGTTCCACTTACAGTTAAAGCTTACAGTCTTATTTTGACGGGCTCCAATAAGGCCTTATTGTATAAACAGCACCATGGTGGAAACAATCAAAGTAATCTTGTTCCCTTTCAGGATTAATATAGTGTAAATAAGAATACAACTTTATTTTTTATCATGAAAGCTATCTTTCTCTTAATTAATTACACAAATATATGCTCCGTGTGAAAGGTATCTAAGATATGACCGCTGAAATTAATTAATTGTGCCTTTAACAAAATTATAAAATAGGTTTTATATTTGTTTAGATACAGTAGATAGCCTACCTTATTACTGTAACATTATTAGTTGATTTTCAAAGTACTAAATCACCCCCTCCTGCCTAAGTTAACTAAGGTACTGTGTATTCTAAAACATATTTTCTTAGACATTTATATTAAAATCTGTGTATAACTTTAAAAAAATCTTTTGTTAATAGAGCTTGAAAATGTTTTTTAATATGTAACCATTTGGCTAAATCGGGCATTGGTATTGTTTAAAGATAAAAAAAATTATACTAAAAATCAAATAGTAAAACAATATAGCCATATGTAAACACCAAGCTGAAAAGGGTTAGTAAACCATTTTTGGTGTCAGAATATCGAACTGAAAAATAAATAATGCTCATATGGGATCCTATGTGAAAACAAAATTTAAAATAAAAGTAAAAAAAACACTTTAATTTGATCAGGTTACTAAAAACCCATGTATGTGTATTCACAAACATATTCTTCACTAAGGATTTCCCTTTTCACATGTGCTTTTATGTCAACATAATTATCGTCAACAAAAAGAGAATCATAATTTATTTTTACTCTTTTTGCCATAAGAAAACAGTTTTAATTGCTCTTGTTTCAATTAATCATTATTATACTAACCATTATCTCAAACTGAAGACATAGCATTCTCATATCCCCAATTAATATTACTTGATATTATGAAAATAAAAAATACTCACACTTAAAAACGTATCATTAGGACCATTTACAAATGGACTTAAACTTCCACTTGATGAACTTTTTTGATGGTTTCCTGCTAAGCTCGATGAAGAAACACTTGACACTTCTTCATTTGCGACATAACCAGCTCCACCTGACCTATGAGCCATATCTGGAAAAGTTGGACAATAACCTTGAGAGTTATGTGTAAAAAATAGGTTAACAATCTATTACAGTAAAAGTGATTTGTGAGATTTTAATAACAGTTTCAACTTTGCGGAAACTTGCAGTCTTTCTACAACAAGCTTCCTGGTGCCACCAATCCTTTTATCCAGGGGTTTAGGAACTACGCCATTGACCCTGGAGGGTGCAACCGACGTCCTATAGCTCTTATCAGATATGTGAGAAGTGTAAATCATTGGTTTGGGAGGCTCTCACCCAAGCCCCCCTTAACCCCTAAAAAATAGTGTCCCCGCATTTAACTCAAAACCCTTATTCGGTTTGCAAATATACTTTTTTTTTCCCTTAATATTAATAATAATGTGCCTTTTATTTGTTTCAGAACCTTCGTGAAATGTGACAATTCGTTTGAGTTAATCTCCTGAAAACCACACGGTGTGACCAATTGGTCGGTACATGTTGGAATTTGCCCTCGTACTCCCCTTCAGGAATCATCAGAGCATGCTAATCTGCTTCTGCTAGCAGTTTAAGTTGTCTTTATCTGGGTTTAGACTTTGAAAATACTTTTATATTATTGATAATTTGGAATAGAGTTCAAAAGTTAGGATAACCAGCACACCTAATCCCCACTTTCTACCACCAACATTGATTGAACGTTACCAACATCTGGAACTCTAGAAATATGTCTTATCTGATTTACTAACTATAAAGCTATTCTAAAAAATTATCAAAAGCTTTCAATAATAATTCCTTATGTATTACTGTATAATTATCTTTACATCATTAATCAAATGGACTATGGATGTAAAGACAATTATATATTTTTTTACATTATTGTGGCAACATTAACACTAGCACCCAAAATAACCTCCAAAGACTAGGTTTCACCAATCACAGGTAGCTTCCCCAAGAAATGAGATCAGACTAACGTCAGAAGTAATTATATTGTTCTAAATAATGATGCTAGGAGGCAACAGAGAGGTTTTGTAAAGCTTTGATCCAAGAAAATCACGAAATTTTGTTGTCGGTAAACCATAACTTGGACTGTTTAAAGAAAATATGGTTTAGAAAAGTTACTACTATTACTAACTTTATTATTTTATTATATTTGAATGGATTGATTTAAAAAGTTTATGAGCAATATTAGCACACCAATTTACTTGTGCTGCATTAGAGGCTCTATTGAAAGATGAGTTCTCATCTGCTGAGAATACAATGTTTTTTGATGAATGGATAAATCTTAGAGCAGTGGCATTGCCTATCTTTCAATACTGGTTGCAGCTTCTGAATCTCGTGGTTCTCCTATTGTCACTTGTGAATTCTATTCATGTTGGTGATTTTAGTCTTTATGTGGATTGTTTGAAGGAAATCGTTCCGTGGCTCTTCCATTTTGATCATGTACACTATGCCCAGTGTTTGACAATTCATCTTAAGCACTTAGAGGAGCTGCAGAAAAATTAACCAGAAGATCATAGGCAGTTTATACAAGGAAACTACGTTGACAGCAAAACTCACAATCTTTTCTCTGCACTAGCGATAGCTCAGGCCCGCGAAAAACATAATGCTGATGTCAAACAACACAGAGAGCTATAGGTATTTTACAGGACCCACCTGTTTTGATGCAGTGATCACTCATTAGTAGAGCCCCGTAAAAATGGTGAGACGCAATAAAGCGAAAATTTCCATACAAAAATTTACTCAAATACTTTTTCCTTTGATAGTTTTTAGATATTATGATTTACAATGTTAATGAAAAATGAAATAAAATGAAATTTTCTTTTTACGCAAAATCCTCTTATAAAACAAAATAACACTGCTTTTTAAAAAAATATTTAAACAGACACAAAATTGAGAAGAAATTAAGCTGAAATTTTGACCGTGCTGTAATTTTATTAGCATTTTGTTGTTGTGTAAGATAACTTTAGGCTACAAAATTGTGAAATACGCAGACAAACTTGACAAAGAATTTTAAATAATTATAAGGTTTCAATAATATATTTTAATTTTTTCTATACATTTTCTCAACATGTAAATGGCACTTAAACACCTTGGATAACATGTCATTTTGAATAAAACATGGAATAACACCGAAAAGCGAAACTTAAAAAATTAAATTTAACTAAAAGTACAAATAAAACCATTTTTACGGGGCTCTACTCATTGGGCCCTAGATAATCATGCTTCTGACAGAATTTGAGGCAACTTCAGAGCATCACATTAATCAGTAATCACCTTCATCATGAACAGTACAAAAATTATCAAACCAAGTGAGTGGTGTAAAAGAATATTTTTTTAACTTAGGTAACCCTTCAGTGAAATATAAGACAAACTGATAAAAATTGATGACTGTATAATACTTCCATTAGAATGATAAAGAGCTCTCCAAACATCTAACACAAAATGTTTTTGAGTGCTACAAGTCTTTTGTTATGACAGTATTTGTGGAAAGTAACAGCCTTAGTATCTTTGACCTGTTAAAAAAGAATAGGATGAAATTCTTTGCAAAGAGCAACAAGGTGACTTCACAATCACAAAAGACCATTGGTGCTCTCATATCTGATGTCAGTTTGATTTCATAGCTATTCATTGCATGCTATAGACGTAATCCTTGATGGACCTCAATAACGTTTTTCGCACAAATATCAGACCTATCCACCATCTCTTTCAGTCTATGGTTAGATGAGAACATGTATTAAGAGTGATTTGTCACACATTCTGGAGGGTAACATTGATATAAATATATATTTCTAGGCTTAGCTGATGCTGTTATTTGTGATGGCGCTGCTCTTGTAAATTCTTTACCTCCAAGAAAGCAACAGACCTTTGCCAAGCGTGCATTGGAATTCAACAAGACAGTGGTGAATAATGGAAAAAATAAAGAGGTAACTAGCATCGATCATATATTTATATACAATGATGAGGGTCTGAAGAAAGCTATGCAGCATAAAAGAGGAAATGGTTTACATCATCAAGTCTCCGATAATCAAAAATTACCTAAAAATTGGCCAAACTTTCTTAGGAACTTGGACAACAAGAGCGACCATTTCAAGCTCCTTATAAGATCAGTTAACAGGTATAAATATGATATGTGTATAGTCACACATGTTGAGTGTAACTTTGTGATTTTAGAAAATGTCAGATTCTGTATTTCCGGATTCTTTTCAAGAACACTTCTAGAAGGTGATAGCAGACTTATCCTTCATGCTCACGGTGCTGTTTTGAATGGTGCAAAATCTGTTGTCATCCACACTGTAGATACTGATGTGCTAGTCATAGGAATATCTTACTTCTTCATGCTGTAAAGGCTAGGTCTCATGATGCTTTGGCTACACTTTGGTGTTTGAAAGAACAAGAGTTATATTGCTGTGCACAGCATTGCAAACACCCTTGCCGAAGATAAGTCTATAGGACTCCGAGGATTTCACTCATTCACAGGTTGCAACACCAAATCATCTTTCTTTTCAAATGGCAAAAATAAAGTTTGGAAGGCCTGGTTAAAGTTTGATGAAGTAACCTATGCATTTGTAACTTTATCAACTAACTCCATCTCCAATGATTCCAGCTCACACGTTTGATGTTTTAGAAAGATGTCATCCTTCTCTATGAACCCAAGTGCTTAGAGCTCACTATTAATCAGATCCGCAAGGTCCGTTTCACGTATAAAGGTAAAGCATTGTAAAACATCCCTACTACTTCAACAGCCCTTCAAGAGTACACAAGGTGAGATGTATACCAGGCAATGCATATTTGGGGGCAAGCATTTTACTCGCAACTAGTTATTCTACTAGCAGAGAAATGGAAATGGACTTTTAAAAATGGACAGTGGATTCCAAAATGGTCAGGGTTACCAGCGGTATAAGATGCCTGTCGTGAACTATTGAAATGTAGATGCAAGAAAGGATGTGGACAATGTTGTTCCTGCAGGACTGCTGGACTGCCATGCTCCCTTTTTGTGCAAATACTGTACATCTACCTGCTCTGTCCAAAGGTAAATTCATATCATAAGTAGATGTCTAAGAAGGTTATTTTCATGCATATTATTTTTTCAATGAAAATAGGCCAGGCCGTTTAATTTCAGTTAATATCGTTAAATAAATTGGTAAGCCATTGATATTGTTAGAGAAAAAATGGTAAGCAATTGATAAAAAATATTATAAAAAATACAATCTTATGCTGTTGTTTTTATATAGACATTATTATTATTATTAGCACCGCGTCTTACTACCCGTTTGGGTTATCCACAATTACGCTAATGTGTAATGGTAAGGTGATTGTGAGATTAAACTGAGGAACTACAGTTGAATGTGGGATCCGAACCACAGTCGAGGCCTGGCATTCCACACATTCCCAAGATGTGATTAATACAAGTGATGATACAAGTGATGAAAGTGATGTTTATGAAGGTAATCAATAAAATGGAATTTATTGACAAATCATGGGAAAAACTGTAATTATGTGGCTATTTTCCTGTTGAAATCTAATCATTATTATTATTATTAGCACCGCGTCTTACTACCCGTTCGGGTTATACGCACTTACGCTAATGTGTAATGTTAGGGTGATTGTGAGATGAAATGGAGGACCTACAATTTAACGTGGAATCCGAACCACGGTGGAGGCCTGGCATTCCCCACATTCACAAGATGTCTTGTCAGAGGTGAAGGAAGGGTTTGGTAATCAAATAAATCTGTGCCGGGACCGAGGATTGAACCCCGGCCGCCAGCATAGAAGTCTGACACCTTACCCCTAGACCGCCAGGTCACCCGAAATCTAATCAAATGTATATATTTTAAAATAGGTTTTTGTGAAAACAATAATGTCGGTAACTTTGTTGTAAGTAACTTAGTTTTTTTTAGTACACTGAACCTACGAATATTTTTAGTAAAATATTCTTAAATAAAACCAAACTATAAATGATTTCAACCGTGTATTCTTTAAAAATTTTAAGTTATAGTTTACCGACAATAAAATTTCGTAATTTCCTTTGATCAAAGCTTTACAACTTCTAAATTTGCAGGTTTTTCAACATTGTTGATGTCATTAATGTATTCAGAGGCCTCAAAACAATACGAAAAGACATATAACAAGACATATTCCTCCCCATATTGCATAAATGGAATTTAAATTTCTCTATTTTCAAAATGGTGTCATTACAGGGGGTTAGGAGGCTTAGTTATGTCTGAGAATATATTTTTTGAAATTTTAAGAAATTGTAGTCATTTTGATTTGTAGTGGACATTTTGATGGAGTTCTCTTATAAAATTATTTACTTTTGTCAAAAGTAAAAGCCTGCAAAGCAGCTTGTTTGTATCATCATTTGCAGGGTTTTTTTCATAAAGAACACGGACTTAACCCTAGAATACTATTGTCACTGTATAAGGCTGTATTGCTGTTGATACTCAAATCTAACATGAAAACATAAAACCTTTCATAAGCTTCTTCCATGATCTTAGTTTAATTTTTAGTATTTTTTTTGTTAATGTGATTTGTTTTGTTTCATTTTTTATATTTTTAAATACATAAAAATCAATATACATCAAACAAAAAATAAAATAGGCCTACATTTAACTACAAAACAAAAAGCTTCAATGTCTTTAAAAACTCGTGTGAATATAATTAAACATTGGTTTATTTTAATGTTTTTGTAATGGCTGGAATTATCTAGTTATTAGTAAAAAAAGAAAGAAATGAAAATATTTGTATTAAACCAATTTTTAACATTTTGGACACAGTTACCTATGGTGTTCCCCGCAAATCTATGAATACTATTGGTGTGTAAATCTGGCTCATATTTCCAAATAATGTAACCTAACATATAAGATGCAACCATCCGTCACAACAGCTAATTGTTAAGTGTCAACTAACCGTTGTATGCATATCAATGAAAGAAGAGAGACTTGTTTTCCAGGGAGGGAAGTGGAGATGAAATGTTCAAGCACAACACGTATTTTTTAAGTATGATAGCATTCTAGGGTTAATGTTCCTTAGTATACGTTAACCTTAAAAACGCAATTAAAAAGAGCTAGGTTAAAAGTGCTTTTTTTTAAAAAAAATCTGAATATTAATTTTACCTAGTATAAATATGGAATCGTAGAAAACCTTGGTTTAGTTATAGTTTTTCTTCAATTCCAATATTGTTCGCATTACCGATAGTTTTTTATTTCGGAAAGAAAATAGAAATTGTAGTTAAATGACTTTTTTGCTATAGTGTGAATTAACGTTTGGCTAAGTGATAAATTAATGGTAAGTTTTTATTGTTAGATATGTCTTATAATCAAAATGGATTAAATCTTACCACTAATCATTACAATAACTCTTTAAAAATTCAGATTGAATAATAGATAAATACCCATTCCTTTTTTTTAAAAAAAAGCACCAATTAGTTACCGGTATTGAAATAAAAATCTGAATATTAATTTTACCTAGTATAAATATGGAATCATAGAAAACATTGGTTTAGTTATAGTTTTTCTTCAATTCCAATATTGTTCGCATTACTGATAGTTTTTTATTTCGCAAAGAAAATAGAAATTGTAGTTAAATGACTTTTTTGCTATAGTGTGAATTAACGTTTGGCTAAGTGGTAAATTAATGGTAAGTTTTTATTGTTAGATATGTCTTATAATCAAAATGGATTAAATATTACCACTAATCATTACAATAACTCTTTAAAAATTCAGATTGAATATTAAATAAATACCCATTCCTTTTTTTTAAAAAAAAAGCACCAATTAGTTACCGGTATTGAAATATGTAAACTTACATTCTTGAAAATCTTCACGAGAGGATTGGGCATGTCCTGCCTCACAAAGGAGAGAGGCAACACTGTTGTGCATCCCATTAGTTTGAACATATATATCACCATATATTTTGCTGTCTACAGTTATCCCATATGGCAGGACATATGTGTGTTCAGACTCATTTAGAAGATTTGTCACAAATTCATAAGCATCAGGCATCCAGGATTGAGAAATTGGCCTGTTAAAATAGAATTTTAAAATGTGTTTAATTTAAGGGTGTACAAGTACTCAGAAATTCCAGTTCAATTTTGAGTTTTAATAGTAGATACTCAAACTCAACTCAAAAATCTTTATAAATCTTGAAAAATTTGAGTAAGCCTACTCAGGGGGGTTGAACTTTTTATTGAAAATTCCTGGTTTAATTAGTTTTATTCAATTCTAAGATATAATTTCAGTGAAAATAGAGTCACTCAATATTTCCTTTTGTCTATTTAAAATACTTGTACAATTACATTAAATTTATTCAAAAATTCAGATTTATGTGATTATAAATTTTTTCACAAAAAGTGTAATTCCAAAAAAAAATGTATTTGTACTTATTTATGGTTTATGCATGGATCTATTACAGAGATCCAACTTGAAATACTTTCAGTACAAATATTGCTCTATATTGCTCAAACTCGAAAAATAAACTTGTTTTTATTCAAACTCAACTTCAACTAAGTTCAAAGTGAAAAATGCCTACTTGCATACCCTTAATTTATTTACTCGTAAACAGGTTTATATCACATGACTAATTTGTTTTGTAATCTGAACTAGAAATACCAATAAATTAAATTAAAAACCTAGCCTGATATTAACATAAAAATGTATTCTAAACTAATTTAAATACCTTATTAGGAGCCTATGTAAAGTAGTGTTTACATTTTCATTAATTGAGCAATGGTTTAGAGTCAAAAACAATTAAAACTATAAATATTTTAACTAAGTATGTGTAGAAAGAAACTGTAGCTACTGGTATTAAAATTTGACCAACCTTTGATCCTCTGTACTTTGTTCAGGCAAAGAAATTGGCACAATTTTATCCAATACAACTTCAAAAACTTGGCTTGGAAACCTCTGCATATTTCTTGGTAGTTCTCTTAGTGAACTATTATCAGTCCTTAAAATCAATCCATGGTCAATCAAAAACACTTCATAAATGTATGAATGTGTTGTGTGAATGATTGATTCAACATATCCTCTATGCCACGAGTTAGTGTTTGGATTCTTCACAGCTACCAACTAAAAAAAGAGCATTATAAAGAATTATTAAGGTGGACATTAACTTTGGTCATGGGGATTAACTTAAAGCTTTTCCTGGAAACATTTTTCAATCATATTAAATATGATTCAAAAATGACACCTAACCACAGTAATTGAGCCCAAGAATGAAATCAAGGCGATGGTCCAAAAACTCAAATAAAATAAATTAAAGTGACAGTGTTCCACTAAAACTTTATATATAATATTAGGTACAGTATGCATATATATATATATAATATTAGGTATAGTATGCATATATATATATATACACATACACACAAATATCTAATTTCAGAACCTAGAAAAATCCACAAAATAACATTTTCATAATAAAATTCCATCATATCCAGGCAAAAAATAATGCTTCCCCCATATCCAACATTAAATATTGATACTAACACAATAAAATTCCATCATATCCAGGCAAAAAATAATGCTTCCCCCATATCCAACATTAAATATTGACACTAATTGTTTATATATTATTATTTAAACTTACATCACAAACATCCGTACTCAATACTGATCGCTTAGCACCTTGGTAAAGTCGACTTAGAGTTTTCTCCATTGCTTGCACTTGTGACCTCCCTGAACTTGGGCCTGGTGGGTCGATGACGTAAAATGATGCAGGATCAATCATTTGTGACACTTTAACTTGATAAACACCTTCTGGCAAACCTTTGTAAATTGTACTTGCAGCCATATTAAATAGGTAGCTGTAAGAGAATCCAAAAATTGCACATATGAGATAAAGAATAATTGTGTTTGCAATGTTATTATTACTATTATTATTAATATCGTGTCTTACTACCCATTCGGGTTATACGCACTTACGCTAATGTGTAATGGTAGGGTGATTGTGAGACGAAATGGAAGACCTACAGTTTAACGTGGAATCCGAACCACGGTGGAGGCCTGGCATTCCCGTTTACAATGTTAAGTACAGTAGCCTACAAATGTATGTGGTAGCTGTGACAAAGAGACAACTAACTTCAGTTATTAGCTTTTGAAAATGTATTGTTAGTTTCAGTCCTTCTACACCTTATCTCCCCCCC
>CABFOW010006615.1:9226-30582 GCA_902141385.1 Timema californicum
AAAAAAAAAAACAAGCATAGAGCTAGGCACACAAGACACAACTTCTTGTACATCAAGTTTGCAAGAAATTGTATAATATTCTGGTCACATCAATTGCAAACAGGTTGTACCTCAAGACTGTTCACACGACATATATACGAGTGCATACAATATGGTGAACTTTGTTTTTTCTTGCTTTTGGTGGAATGACAACAGATAGTAACTAAATCGATGATAATATATTGAGTTTATTCTTTATATTTATTATGATACAAATATAACTTTAAATTGTAACTGTTTTCACTAATAATTTGATGTCTAATAAACACAGCATTATATTAAATTAGTTCACATTTTACAGCTAGGGTTATATATTGCTAACAATCCATAGGTCGTACAATAAAAATAACCGATATAGGATGTGTTCTATTCCCCGAAATTGTAGACAATACATTTTGAAAATTATATTTTGTACAATTGTTGGGTTCACACGATGCCATATTTAGATTACAATTTATTGTACAATAAGTTGTGTTGTGTACAGGGATAAATGGTTTTGGGGTAGAGAACTTTTACGTTCTTTTTTATAAACTACATTTTTACAAAAAAACAAACTTTGTGGCGTTATTAATCAAATAAGATACAAAAAGTCAAGACATTAAAATATTTTGATTGGTTATTCAAATAATTGATTAATTATGTGTCTACCAGAATACATACATGATAATCTATTAGGTCTTACCTGGTAAATTTAAAGTAGGCAGAGAATATGGCTTCAGCCTCTTAGAACTTTCCATTCGACAAGAAACCATAAAATGGGTTTCACAAATCCTATATTTATTGTAAACTTGAGTGGGATCTAATCTGGTTATTTTGTCATTTTGTATCCGCCTTATCCAAGTATCGTAAATAAGTTCTTCATGAATGGGGAACCGATGACGAGGAGATGTCTTATCTTCACAGCCCGGAACACCACATCTCATGAGACCCATCATGAAATTAAATTGTTCAATTTACATCCCCTAGAACATCAAAATATATTCAGGGATGCAAGTTCCAAAGTGCCAAAGTGTCTTCAAATAAGTGAGAAAAGTGACAAAAAGCCATGAAAAATGATTAAAAAATTACTAAAAGTGACAATAATATCCCAGCAATATAAATCACACATGTGTATTTTTCTTTGTCCACTACCAGTTAAGATCAAAGTTTAACTTGACTTCAAGAAATTCACCAAAATAGATTTAAAAAGAAATGTAATTTGAGCTTTGATCCTGGATGGAGTATAGCCTAAAAACGATGGTTAGCAATATTTTATTTTGAAAAGAGTTATAAAAAACAACTAAATCATATTTTATGTTTTTTATTAAAGAATGAAGTTATTAAATATGGTTTATGTTTTGAATTTTCTTTTTTTTATTCTGGTAATTTCTTTTTGTACTTGGCAAACATCAACTAACATTGCTTAGGCAAGTTCTGTTCCCTGAAAATTCTTCTTTTTAGCTATTTTCACCTTTCATTTGTTTCTGTGAACAATTTTTGTTGTTGCAGTTTTGCCTTTTTATTCTACAAGTTTCTGCTTCTCTTTTAGTTCATCTTCATTTTTAAAATTTTCTTCTTTTCCTTTTGTGATGTTCCTAAAATTGTCCTCTTTTCTTCTTTCAATGCATTCCTTTCCTATTTTTATCATCAATTTTTCTTTTATTTGCTTCCAGGTAATTTTGATGGCTTTTTTGAGCAACTTGGGCAATAGCGAATAACAATCTTGTAATGGGTACTAGCTCTGATTGATTATTATACAGTTGTGATGCATCTTTTGTAGTTAGATATGCATTTAGTAAATATGTTCTGAGATTTGGGCCTGATCTTCTGTGAGGACTCTCTCTACCTGAGGGAAACCTTTCAAAATTCGCATTTTCGAGGGAAAGAGATAGGAAAGCTTTTACAACTTTACATAAAGATGGATATTTAATGTTTTCAACTGGATTATACAATATGAATAGAGGCTCGAAAATTCGTCTACTCTAACACCACCTTAGGTTAATTGAATTTTGTCCTCAAGATGCAAAAACTTTCACTTATCAATCAACCAATCTTCAGGAACATTAAATCATTTCCTATAGTTCAGTTATATAAAGTTAAATATCCCTGGCACCACAAGCACTAATCCGCTAAAAACCTTCCTTTATGTTAAAAACGAAACCACGAAAATAAAAATGCTACATTAATAAAGCTTTGGATCATTTCAAAACAAAACCTTTGTTGTGAATTTTTTTTTAAAACATTATAAATAATTAATATTAAAATGATTTTTTCTTAGCACTGTGTCTCACTACTCCTCCAAGTTATATGCCTATGTACTAATTATGCTTCTGGGTTAGGGATGAGGAAGATTGGTTTTTGAGGAAGTGCACCCAAATTTGCATGACAAGAAAGTGGAAAACCACCCTCAGTGCACCCGACCAGGATCAAACTCCGATCTCCCTGTTCTCGGCAGTATAGTATGTTGTAAGAGTAGAACCTTAGATCATGCAGCCACCAAAGCAATAAGAGGCAATGTAATATCGAGTAGAACCATTAATAGGCTATATGTTTTTAATAAAACCCCTAAGTTTCTCATAAATTATATTCACCTTAAATTATGGTAGCGAAAAATAACAAAAACTAGCATTCGGGATATTATGTAGCTATTATATTTTTTACTTACAGTCAATGTTTATGAATAGGATTACTAAATGATTATCTTCCTTCTTGAAAAACCCTTAAAACTGTTAGGTAGGTAAGCATACCTAATAAATTTATTTAGAAAAATGATGTTTAAAAAAAACGTTACTAAAAGTGACCCACTGGTATCACTGTGATGTATATTGGAGAGAAAAAAAAATCATGTCTTCATTTCTAATAACATAAATTAGCAGTTTTAAACGCGGTTGTTACACAAACCCAGCCAGTTTGAACAAAGATAATTCAAAACAAACGATTATGTCATCTGACGACAGCAATACTGAAGTGATTGGCCCTGGTTTTACCTTGTCCCTGTAGTATGCCTAGCCCAACGTGTTTCGTCCTATTTCAAGCATCCACACCATGCATGGAAATTAATACGGTTGGATATTTCCTAAAGAAACCCTTTAAACCTTAATTTAGTACTTTGCCAAGCCCCGTAAATAAAGTAGTTATATTATTATTTTAATTTAGGTGTCAATAAGAAACGTCATATAGAGGTGGATACCTATTCATATTGTGTTTAGTGTTGTTTATTTAAAGTGTTATTAAGTTGGTTATCAACTTATTGCCTTGCAATAAAATGAGTATTATTGCTTTGTGGTGTAGGATTAGTTCTTTTAAAGGCATGAAAATAAAGTTGAAAGTCGCTAAAAAAACACTTCGATGGCCACATGGTCTAAGGTCTCACTCTCGCAATAGACTAGACTGCCAATGACGGGGAGATAGAGGTAAGAATCTTGGTCGGATGTTTTAAGGGTGGTTTTCACCAAATCATTTCCACTCTACCTCCATGCAAATGTTGGTACAGTTTCTCTAATATAACCTTCCTCATTCATAAAGCCATTAGCGTAATTAGTACAAAATGTACAAGTTTCAGTGGATGAAAAAAAGAAAAGTTTAGTTCACACAAATTATCGGGGATTGAGTGGCTTGTTTTGCACTTAGTTGTAAATGATATGGAGGCAAGGCTTTATGTAATGGATGACTGCACTTGACACAGTTTTTCTCATGCAGTAAAATAATTCCTACACTACATTTAAATTTGGCGTCATTAGGTTGGATTTGACATTTAGTAGTTACCATTTACGTTGTAACTGTCCATGCTCAATACCGATATATACTATACTTTATCCATGGATATTAGTAAAGATTAGTGTAGGATTATACTGCAGAGTTCTTACCCAGTAAATGTAAAGTTGTAAGCGATAATCTATTCAATTTTTTTTTTGTGCCTAAGCTTCTGCGTTCGTCAAAAAACTGTAGGTCGCAAACAAAATCTTTTGTAGACCAATCATCAAAATGGTTTAACTTAGAATTCGCGACTCTTTCAACCTAAATTTCAAATACATTTTCCTCCTAGACTAGAAACCTATGTCAAACATTTCCAAGGTTCCTGGGAGGAATTTACACTACTTTTTGGCATTTCAAGTTTAATGAAGAATACACAAACTATAATCTTGTTTGAGCTGAGAATTTAACAAATAAAATCTGGTGTCTAAATTGTTGCAGCAAAATAGTTACACCTTCACTGCTAGTTTTCTCTGGTTCAGTCTAGATTAACATTTTTAAACTGTGCTATGCCATAGTACTCTCAGGCTCCATTAGACAATTTTGTAATATTCTTATTATTTTTTTTTTTAACTTTTAAATTCCATCAGTAGTGAGGATTGCCGATTTTTTCAAATCTGAATTAAGAACAATTTCTCAATGCAGGGCCTACACGCAGAACATGTGATGTTTTCCATTTGTTTGTACTTCATAGATAGTGCTATTATTGCATGCCAGTAAATACAGCAACAACACATGCATCTGCCAGTGCCACCGAATTGTCTCTAAAAGAGAAAGACCAACTTAGAGATATTTCAACAAATTATACTTTAAAACCCAAATTTTAGGGGGAAGAAAATACAAAAATTCTGGATTTAAAAATCTATAGATCACCCTGAAATAAGGACTAAGGCTTTGGAATTTTGTGTGTTTCGCAACATGATATTTTTATGAGCAAACCTTTTTCATTGTATAGGCTTACTGCTAAAAATACAAAATTTAGAAACGGGTTGGATATAGAAGATGATCTGCACTTAAAGGTGACTACCATAATTCAAAATATTGAACCACCTGTTAATCAAAAGCCCACTCGAGCAACTATTAAATATAATACTGATTTTACTTTTGTACTTGGCAGTGGAACTTTTTGCACTTGTAAGCAACTGGATGTGAAGTGTATAGTTTCTTTAAATATTTATTGAAGTAGGCCTATTAAATTCTAAAATAGCCTACTCGTAGAATTTAATTGTTGTTATTGAATGTTCTTAATATTATCTTTGATTTTTTTCCCCATAAGGAACCCTGAACCAATTTTGGTTCTGCTGCAAGGGCTCCTTCAGTATAAAATGTTTAGGTAGCCCTAATCAAGATTTTTATTGTATGTGTGTGTGTGTGTGTAAAAAATAATTATAAAATAAACTTACAAAATTTTCTTCATATTTGATATGTATAAATAGAGCATAAAAGAGTATTTAATGCGCATTTTAAACCCTATTAAAAGCAGCAGCAACTTTTATTAAACTTCACCCATTTTAGGGCAAAAAATTTACACAAGCAATGTCTAAAAAGATAAATAAAGAAGAAAAGTTGTGTTTAAATGTTGTACTTTACATGCACATATATGTACCTAATGATAAATTTGAAAAGGCTACACATAGAAACATAAAGTAGGAGTGCTTTTCCCAAATCAGTTTTTCTTTAAAAAAATTTGTTCCAGTTTTGGTTCATCATCATCATCAGTTTCCAGCCACTGTTTGAAACACAAGTATCTCCAGCGTCTCCTTTCTCCCCACCACCACCTCTCTTCCTCCACAATGACCCAGTCTTCTCCTCTCTCCCTTCAGTCACCATTCCCTTGGTCTTCTACCTCCCACTTCAATATCCAGCATATTCTCCTCACTTGAATGTACCACCCTAGTCATGCCTCCTCTATCCTGTCGTGCGTTGGCTCCTACTAGCTATTCCTTTCACCCTTTAATTTCCCAACCTATCCATTCTTGTCAATTCTATGGTACTCATTAGAAATTTCATTTCACACGCTTGAATCCTGCTTCCATCCTACTTTTTCAATACCCACGTTTCCTCTTCATGTGTCAATATTGGTACATTGTTCGTCCTATAGATCGCTCCTTTACACTTCCTTGGCACATTTCTGCCCCACTTTTGGTTATATTTGAGTTACTGTTTGGTTAAATCAAATGCCACCAACTATTAGGCGAGTGCTTGATTCTTTCGTGACATCCACTACATTCTAAAGCCCACCAAGTGATATAGAACACGGCCACAAGCCTTACAGTATGGGGTTGATGGTTTAGTTATTTGCTATAATAAAGTCTTCACTGAAGTTGCTAATTGTTTCGCACATCTGCCTTAGAAATAATGGCTCTTGATCTATGATCCCGCAAACTTTGTAGCTACAAGTTAAAAGAGCTAAAATAATACATTGCATTAGCACTCACTTAATAGTAATAAATCATTATGCGGACAAGCACTAAGCGAGGGATTAAAACCACATAGTCTCCAGCCCAAAATACTTGGTTAAAATGTTTTTAATCAAAATCAAATAACTTAAAGAAGTATTTATGCTTGTTACACTGATACACAGATAAATTAAATCAAATCATTGAATCTTAAGATTAACTTTACATAGGAAATATTGTTATCTGTTGGCCAATTTTTGAATAACTAAACTTTATTGCCCATTTGAAAAGCATGTAGGCTATACATAATAATAGTGATGGGCACTATCGAATGATTTGAACTATCGAATGATGAAAACTATCGTTTCCAAACTATCGAATAATTATTCGATAGTTTTCATTCGAATGAATATTAGTTAGTAACGAATAATCATTTGAATGAAAACTATCATCCCTTTCGTTTTCAATCTAATGAATTGTCTATTTATTCGCAGCTGCTGCTGTGTGGGTCTCATTCAGTCATAACAAAGCTGACTAATCAAAATAATAGTTTCTTTCACACTTGCCTGTGTCATGAAATACAGGCATTTAACAAACATAAACACAGATAAATTATTAGTTATTTTAAAAGATAATGTCTGCGATAGCATCAGTAGAGGGTCGAGGGTGCTATGAGACATTTGAAAGAATATAGAGCAGTCTGTTGCGGCTGGTTTCACTGGTTGGTTTTGAGATTTTTGAGCTCTTGACTTGAAAACATGTTTGTGTTCAACTTATTAATTAATCTACTAGTCCCTATTCTAATTTACCCATTTAAACTTATTATTTAATATCGTTTCAGTAACAACAATCTTTTTGGTATAACTTATTTTTTTTATTAATTGATAATATTATTATTTTAATGGCCTTGTCCCAGTAATACTACTTTAAAGAGAAACTTAACAGATATATAGATTTAAATTAGAACATAATTCAATTATGAACACCACAAAAGGTGCCATTTGAGCCAAAGAAAAACCTACAACATAAAATACTGTAAAAGACAAACTTCCTACCAGAATAAGAGGAAAGACCTACACTCGTCAGGAAGAAATAACGTAAGCTATGCATAATTTTTATGAATTATTTTCCAATGTGTAGCATATTTGACGTCAATAAAGATTTATTATATTTTATAGCAAATGAAAGTAGAAACATTAATATATTAAGGTGGCTGAATTCGTGTTTTATTTTTATTTATGGTGTTTTACGTGCTCTTTCTGAACCGTTTAATTATATCAACACACGACTTTTATATTAACTAAATTCCATAACAGGCACAACATCCAGCCCCTATGCGCTAATTTATCACTGTGAAAGGGGAAACGCACATTTCTCAAATAATATATTTTATCAGCCATGTCGGGAATCAAACCCGGGATTCTTAGATTAGTAGGCCGATTCGTTACCGACTGAGCTAAGCCGTTGGATAATTCGTAAGTATCGCGGACCTAATTGAATAGCCTTATGAGAAATACAATTACTATAAATTAAATTAATAATAAATAAATACAAATAGGTTTGAATAATAGTCTAAACACTATGGTCAGGAAAATGTGAATGATAAACTGTAAGCTTACTTTAACCCACATTTTGTGTGGATAAACAACAGATGAGAACGAAACCATAAGATCGAATAAAATAATAATAATAATAATAATTGATCAGCAATGTAAAACGAGGATTGATTTCCAATAGTGGACCTTACAGAAACCAATATTTCGTATCTCCGTAACAAGGAAAACATTAGAAACCGTAAGGTTGACTATCGATCAGCACGGTAACCCGTAGAAGTGAATCCTAATAGTGGACCTTATAGAAACGAATATTTCGCATCTCTGTAACAAGGAAAACATTCCGAACCGTAAGGTTGACTATCGATCAGCAAGGTAACGTGGAAATGATTCCCAATAGTGGACCTTATAGAAACGAATATTTCGCATCTCTGTAACAAGGAAAACATTCCGAACCGTAAGGTTGACTATCGATCAGCATCAAGGTGAATGAATATGAATACTTTTCATTCGAATGATTTTTAAACTATCGAATGATTCGATAGTTTAATACTATCGAATTATTCGATAGTTTTCATTCGATAGTGCCCATCACTACATAATAAACTATTTCTCACAAACCGTTCGGAGTCCCACCTTAAAAATTGGCACACATGTTATTAAACAAGTAAGAATGGTTTTTTTCTTTCAAAATGCCCTTTTTGAGAAATTTAAGATAAAATATACTTTCCTTGACCTTGAAATTATTTTTTATCAAAAATACTTACTCAAATTATACATGTCAAATGAAATAACTTTTAATAAGCCTTAAAACAAAACCAAACTCATATCTCCAAGTGCAATAGAACCCGATACAGGCCAATTTAGGGTATTTACGATAAGCCAAAATAGGTTTTTGTTTTTTTCTTAAGCTTTGTGTCACCTCAATATCTCGAAAAGTATTTGAGCCTGGATTTTGTATGATTAAGTTTCTTAATAGGTTTAACAACCTCTCAAAGTTTCATAAAAAATCGTTGATGGTGAAGTAAATTTTTCCATTTTTGAGGTTGATTTCATATGGAATGACCCATAATATAAGTTTAGAATGATTATGTTGAGTTATAATTTGTTTATATTTACAAGCATTAAAATAATTATTTAGCTTCCTTGTTTAGCCAATTTAGATTTGAGTAGCAAATTTAAATAATGGGAATCACAAACATAATTTAGGCCTATATAATTAGTAAAGTACATTCACGGCCTTAAATTACTTGGATGATAGCTCAAAAAGTTACTAGAAATAGTCCCTAACATATTCCTATGCCAAGAGCTGACATCTGTCACTTTGGATAACTGTAATAAAAATATAATATGGTAATTTATGAATGTGATGGTTAACCACAGTAATTCAGGCCAATATTATTTAAATTTATTTGGAGTAGAGCCCAAAGCTTATTTATCGTTTTATACCACTTTAAAAAAATTTCTATTCACAGCACTTTCACAAAAGGTCTAAAGAACATAGCTTCAAAATGGCAACCAACGAATTAAAACCATTGGATTGAATATGACGGAAACAAGTTCTTTACAATGATGCACCCACGCAGTGATAAACATATTTTATTCGGTTAAGTATTTTGAAATACATTAAAATAACCATAAAATAATTCACTATATATATAAACAATGACAAGTGTTTCCTCTTTTCCAAGTAAATACATCGCCTGTATTAAAAGGTATTAATTAATCTATGCACTATATTGCACATGATAAATAACGTTCCAAAACGAAGAATACATATTTTTATAATTACGTTTAAAATATTGCTTCAAAATGAGTAAAAATAAATTTTATTTAAAAATAATGAAATAGTTTGAGAAAACTCAAGTTTACATTATTTTTAAATGTAAAATATAGCATATACTTAAAAAACTTAACATTTAGATAACAAAACAATGATCTTTTACAAGTGTTGGCATCCCAAATCCTAAACATATGATTTTTGAACTGCCATCCAGGTAAAAAAAACCTATCGTGAACAGACTTTAGACTTCAGAGGGTAAGTATTCTATTTCTCTGCCCAACTTAAATAGTATCAGCACAATAAATAAGTAGAATGGGTAATGTGAGAGAAGAGGAGAAGAATGGTGGAAGGATAGAAGAAGATGGAGGCATTTGACTAAATTGACCTAGCCACGTGCTGGAAACAAATGATGATGATAGTTAATATTATTATTGTTGTGGTTATTATTATTATTACCTGTATGGCATTTGATTTCTTGTTGTAATTGATTTTTTTAAATAGGTAACTTAGGCCTAAGTTGTTGAGTCAATAACAAACTAAAAACTAACAAAAGCCATTAAAATATTATATTAAAAAATGTAGATAAAAAAAGGAAAATAAAGGTTTGCTCACAGCTTCTAAAATATGTCTGAACATAATAAGCTAAAAGGTGAGATGAAGGTCAAAACTCGCCACACCAGAGCGTGCATCTTCATGCTGCGCTTGTTTTCATTTTACAGAACCACTCTTGAAACTTTTTGATACCCCCTCATATACTCAAACCAACTTTTACTAACATTTAATTTTCTCAAACATTGAGGGTTAAGCTAGGCCTAGGTTGGATTGGTTTGTATTTCATAACATAAAAGATTATTTCAAACGAACTGTAAAATAATAATGTATAACATAGTTAAATGTTTGGCTGTAATAACCCAACTTAACCTAGCCCCCCCTCCCCCCCTCCGCCTCCCACCATATATATGGACATTTAAGCTGGTTTGGGGGTTGAAGAGTTTCAGGATATGCCGAGAAATATAGTCAAACAATCACATGTGTAATAGGTGAGTCAAGCTATTATTTTCTAAATTTGGACTTAAAACCGTCTCAAATATTTTCTTCCACATTTATGTATCAAATGTAGTAGATAGAAGATTAATTATTTGGTGGTGCTATTTACATAAATATATTTTTTCGAATAAATTATTTGTGTACTAGACTTGTACATAGGTAGTAATAAAAAATACCTTCTCGGTTTTGGCAGCCTATACTTATTTAGCTTCAATATTTTAATGTTACTATATTATAATTATTCACTAATGGCTTAATACATTGAATTAGTGTAAATATGGCAACTAACCTTAAAGTGATAAGTAGGGCTAATAAATTATGACATGTGTAAATAATAAATCCTACCTGGTAATTTCAGTGATGGGAGAGAGTTATGATTCAATCTTTTGGTTCCAGGACTAAAGCAATCTTCTGTAAAGTGTTGATTACAAATCAAATTGTTTCTATAAATAGTAAAATCTGAATCTTTAACAAATCTTGAATTTCCGATTCGTTTCATCCAAATTTTCCAGCGTGGTTTTTCAAAACAAGGTAACCTATGCCTCCCAGATGTTTTATCAGAACATCCTGGAACACAGCAACTTTGTTTATAATATACTATTGTTCATCACTAAGCCGTACGCTATGAAACTTTTTAAAAAATGTGGATTTTTGATTATTTATCCTGCATTATGAATAGATTCAAAATTTTGTTAGGAATTGTCAAAAAAGTATTACACGTCAACAAATCTGTATTAATTTGGAAAGGGTTTACAATTAAACTTTAGATTTTAACACTTCTTCACACAATTAATACTCATGGCACTAGAAAAAACTTAACATTAAAATTTAAAAAGGTCTTAAAAGTCAAATTCTATTTGAACCCGACGAAGAATTGTTTTAACGAATAAATATTCAAAACATAGACACATGATTTTTGATATTTACTATAAAAGAAAGTCCATCATTAGAAGTTTAAATGAACACAATGGATTGAGCGGTTGTTATAGTAACTAACTAATAGAATCACGGCTGCTCACCTTATAATTTTTTGAAAAACTTTTCTTTGTTTGCAAAATAATAGGTGGGATTAATTTTTTTACATATTATATAATATTTTGCTGGGAAATATGAACTATCCCGATTTCTAGGAATTTTTTCAAAGAAAATTTAAGCTTATCGTCATGTTACTTAACTAGATAATATTTTACTGTCCTTAGCCAACTATAAAGTACTTTCCAAGGAAAATTTGTGCTATCAACTGACTCTAGAACATCTGCCATGAAAAATTTGAATTTAGCCAACTCTGTAATATTTTCTGGAGAAAATTCTATCTTATTTGTCTACCACCTGAAGCTAAAGCCTTTTCCGATGAAAATTCTAGTTTAGCTAACTCCATAACCATTTTTGGTGAAAATTAGATCTTAATATGATACTAGCTGACTCCAAGGAAAATATAAACTTAGCTGACTGTAAAGAACTTTCCTGGGAAGATGGTATCACCAGACTCTAAAGCATTTTCCAAGGAAAATTTAACTCAAACAACTTTGTAGCATTTTTCGGAGAAAATTCTAAATTATTGTACATCCCCCCGAACCTAAATAATTTTCCGAGTAAAATTTGACCTTAACCACGTCTATATTATAATATAAGTTTTATTTTTGTGAGGGAAGAAAGTGGTATAATCCGGACTATATTCAGTTAAAGAGGTAAACAAATTCTTATTCACAAACACTTTAAATACTAGTTATGTCAGTTTATAAAAACTACTGAAGAATGGTGTTGGAGATGTACCAAAAATAATTGCAATGCTAAACTTTTTACGATAGGAAACATCACAACATTTTCTCGGGTAGAAGGAATTCATACACATGAATCTATCACTGACGAAGTTCTTTGTCGCAAATTTATTTCCAACGCGATAAAAAGGCAAGCCGAGGGAGACCTAAATGAAAGACCAACAAATCTCAAGTAAATTTTTAATCTCCGAAGAGTTAAGAACGATATTTCACTGGTTTTTATTGACACTGGCAAGGCTATTAATATTTTCAACAATGTAATGATCAATGGTAATATTTATTCATTACGCCCAACATAATAGTTCATAACCTTTCTTGAACTTATTTTCAATTCATTCACTTTTCCATGCCACATGTAAAATTCACCAATTGCTACCATATCACTACATTGCAAATCTTGCGCATAAAAATCAACCAGCTTTTTTATCTGTTCCTTCTCTACTCAGTGATAACCGATTCCTTTTTTGATATCAGGCACATAAAACTTCCAAGCACTTCTTGATGGTAAGCTTCATTAGAGTATACTTTTATATTACACCTTTGTATTTGTCTGGTAGATATTCTTGGTGTGACAAGATTTGAACCAAACAATTCTTCAAGTGTTTTAGCTGATTCGTAAATAGCTGAAAACTCAATTTCGGTGTTTGTTCTTTTTTCTTGAGCCGATTTACCATGTTAATGATTGCTACAGAAGATCTACAGCCTCAAGTTGCAATGCTCGGCAAATTGGTACGCTTAAAGAGAAAACATTTGCTAATACTTGTAGAGTAATTAAAATATTATAATTTGGTATGGTACATTTTTGACCTGCTGGTGATGATGCATTAGTATCTTCCCCCTTTTTTACCCTACTAAAACATTGAACAATTCACAATACCGCATTATACTATGCATAATTTGAGTAATTACTAATAATGGACAGGTTTAAAAAAAATTCCGTTGGTTTGTTTTATTTTTTCAAATCAATGGGGAGGGGGTTTAAACACCCAATCTACCCTAGTTACGCCACTGGTCTTCTGTCTGCTATGAGACAAGAAGAAACAGTGATATTTTCACATATTTAATATGATCAAAGAAGAATGCAACAAGAAACATGTGAGTCATTCGAGCAGTTGTGGTTGATTTAGAGCGAGTGATCTACGAGGGTGTGCGTGCAGCATTTTCGGGGGTGAAACTAATTGGCTGCTGTTTTCATCTTGCCCATGCATAGTAAGTAAATTTTGAACCTGTAACTTGATACTATTTGTGGTTTTTTTTTCCCTATACGCAGCTTTGGCTAAGCTGATAATTATGAAAAACTTTCAAAAAGTCCATCTGTCTGTCTGTTTCTCACGAAACTTGGAAGCACGATAGCAATAATTACATTAATAAATCAACTATCCACCTTAGCATAGAAAATATTCTTTTATATTATTTGAAACTTTAATATTTTATTTTTTGCAGATGGAGGAAGATTCAGCAGCTAGGCTTATCAACAACGTATAAAGATGAAAAGTCATAAGAAGGAAAGTGGCTCCATTATTGTTTTGGTCTAACTTATCTTGACCTTGAAGAAGTTGGTGAAGCTTTTTACGACCTCATGAGCGTGCAACCTTCTGACGAACGACTAATGAAATTCGTGGACTACCTCATGGAGAATTATATAGATGAAGATGAGGAGCCTCCATTCCCCCCTTCCATCTGGGCGGAAAAAATCTATGAACTTGTGGAGATCCACGAGCGCGTGGGAGAGTTTCCACTCAAAATTTAATGCGTCATGTGATTCCTCCTCACACCCTAATATTTTCATGTTTGTAATAAACTTTAAAAGGAGTCAAACGGACACTTACTTAAGACTAAATAGTGTCTCAAGGGATGCTTCTTTCAAAACGGATAAGAAGATCAAGAAATAGCAATTGTTTATTCAGAATAAAATAAATCTTTTTCAAAATGATGAGATCAGGTGGTTGCCTTTGGTTAAGTGTGTGTAAAGTTCAAAACAGCGGTAAATCAGTTTGGTTCTAGTCATAGTCTATAAGAGATACCTGCAGCCGACAATTTCCACTTATGGAAAGTTTTGTTATTTTAGGTTCCTCATTTGAGTTTAAAATGTTTAATTGCTTATATTAGTTTTATGTGATTCTTAATTTTAAATAGTTTTACTTGCGCTTGAAAATTCTAACTAAGATCATGGAAAAATACACATTACAAATTTCATAGAAAAGAAAAGTAATGATATAATGAAACAACAAAAGATTGCTTAGTTTGAGTCTTTGCCGGGGAAGCAGTTTTTTGCCATTTGCTCCATTCGAGTGTGGCGATATCCCAAGTTGCTCAATTCAATTGAGCTGGTTCTAGCTATACGCCTTGTATACCTACCATTATTATTATTATTATTATTATTATTATTATTATTAAGTGATATCTGTAGACTAATTAGAACGTTCCTATTTTTACAGCTGCATCCTGGTCTATCGATGACATACAAGACTTTGCCATGCAACCATGAAGACAAAGGGTAAATGCCTGCGCAGCGTAGGGTACCGACATGTTAGGAGCCCTAGTAAAACGAGCCCTTTTAAACACCTCTCCTATAATTGTAGCCCATCAGGTTAACGTGAATAAAGTATTTACGTTCCAGAAACTAAGTGCTAATAAACCGTTGTTAATTAGACACCTTAGACACGATATTGCACGTATTAGTGGACAGGTATTTAATGCTTTTATCGAGCATATACCAGGATTGATTTGTACCTCAAGTGTGATGATAGTAGGAAATACTGACGTAGACTTACATACCCCAAGACGAGCAACTCTTTCAAGAGATCTAGTTGCAAGATTTAGCCAGTTTCGACTTTACTTGTAACCAGTAACTCTCTCTGTAAGACTCATTGAAGAGACATAATAACCGAAGAATAAAGGATCAATTCCACTATCAATGAATTGCCGTATAAGGGCCCTGTAAAGTCCCTAGTTGCGTATAAGACCTATATCTAAACACTCAGCTTTCACAATGGTGCTCAGGTTCATATCCTTTAAGCTATAGCCAAACGTAGAGCCTTGATCAATACAAAAGGGGTGAAGGACAATACTTCCCCCTTTTCAGTTTTGTCTTGCATCTTTAAACCTACCAATTTTAACAACCCTCATCGTTTGTTTGAATTTCAGAAATGTACTAAAAGTCAACAGCATCCCACTCCCTTTTAAAATGAGCTATATCGAATGCTTCAAAAAGTTGAATGATATATCCATGAATACACAGTGTGAAATATGATGGGAGGGAAACTTACATCGAGACAAGAGAAAATATTAAATATAGAATACACCTCCTGATATTGCTTGTATATGTCACTTCAAAAGAATACTCCAGATGCGTTCATCTGTTTATAATAAAAGTGCGGGGATGAGACAAATATCATTTCAGCTAATTTAAAATTCAATATCTGTTAATAAATCCTCAATTGAGGGTTATATCACATATGGACGTCAGTTCTTTTGCGATAGGTGTTCAACATCTTTTCTGAAAAAAAAAACCCCTTCTTAAAACATAAGGAAGTAGTTACCAAATTTTGTTCTGTAAGGGGAAGATATATTCCTCAAAGATAAACAGTTTAAACCAAAGGGGGAAAAAACGGTTCATTATATACATCGATCTGGAAAGTTCGCTCAAGCAATCCAGATATGAAATGTTCCTGTACCAAAAATATTCAAAGGCATGTAATATACTCTTTAGGTATGTACTTAAAAATGTAATTTTGATAATAGTATCTCCAAGTATTGGTATTTCACAGAAAAGGATTACAATAATCAATTTGTTGAGGTCCTCGTAGATACAGCAAAGCGCGTACTCAAATACCATAGTACAGTCATTCCAATGAATCCTCTAGCCCTGGCTCAAGTAGATGCTAATCACACAGAATATCACTACCGCACATGCGAAAAGCCTTATAAGCATGACAATATCACTCCTATGTATCATTATCACTTGGGGGAGTAGTCATAGGTCTTGTAATCTTGATTATAAAAACCTGAGCCATCTAACTGTAGCGATCCATAACGCCCACTGCTACGACAATTTTTTAAAATTCAAATCGTTGGTTGAACGTTGATAAACTAATCCTTTCGCGGTAGAATCCACTATAGTTAATCCAGGCACCTAATTGCTATAGGGAAAATATGGGTTGATCCAAAGAGAGGATATATTCTACTTTGGTTTTGAGCGATCACGATTAACATTATATACAGTTTCAGCTTTCTCTGTACATCTTTGGAGAAATGTGTGTCATACCTCCAACCTGACCATTTTAAAATCACTCGTAAATATCCTGATGACGAACGATTCAAACTAGTTTGCCGTAATCAAGGTGTTCCCATACGATATTGAATCATTTGAGCGTTTGGATGAAACATAGCTATCTGTCCGGGATACATTTTGCAACGTACTTACAGATATATCCTACTTGTGAGGTGTGGCAAAGGCTCTAGTGAGAAACCCTATGTGATTACTCGAAACTGTATATTTATATATACGTGACCCTACTGGCTGACATCTTAAATTTTCGGGATCTACGCGTAAAGACGTATAGACTCGAAACTGGCTGGTCCCTTACAGCTCCTAGCCTACCGTACTAATCTCTATTGAGATTAACCAAAGTAAGATGTCGATATTCGTCAATTCATCGAGGGAGGTATTCGCAGTGGGATATGTTTGGTTTGTAATCGTCATGCAGCTGGGAATAATATTGTTATATGGAATAAGTTGATCACTTGAAACCAGAGTCTTACCTCGTCTAGCTCAATGTAAATGGTCTCTTCTCATTTTCGTTGCTTAGGTATTTGTCCTGTGGAAGATTCAGATAAATCTAATGAGGATGAAATAAATCGATTGGCTGTGCGAACAATAGAGGAAGATACGGATACTGGGTATATATTTGAGGTAGATCTCGAGTATCCACTAGATACACACAATACCTATTCCGATTTGCCATTCTGCCCTGAGAAAGGGGTACTACCAACAGGGAAACATGAGAAATTGTTAATGACGTTAGCTAATGATAACACTACCAATAACTTAATAGTTTTTTTTGCCAATTTTATGGTGCGACTGAAAGCTAAGGACAGCCTTTTTTGCAACTGTAATAGAAAAATTATATTTTTGCTAAAATAAATAAAATGTAGCTTCAGTAGTAGAAACAAAGAGCGTAACTTTCTTCCCGTGATGACATCCAACAGTTTTTGAATATCTGTCAAGTGTGTCCTAGAATTTGATGACAACTTTTTTTCTTAGTTAAAAAAAATTTATCATCAAATGCTAAACTGTTCAGGACAGATTTTCAAGGACTGTTGATATTACTAGCTGTAGTAAATTAAACTCTGTTTCTACTGGAGCAATATTTGATTTATTTTGGTGAAAAATAAAATACTGACCTTTACTCACATCCCTTTCCATCTTACAATATCTGCCAAGTAAGAAACTACTAGGGGTCCAATTTACAAATGACTGAACTGTTTATTCCAATGAACATTATCACTTTGAAGCATTCCTAACAGCAAACATTTATTTCTGCCCATTAGGGCCGCCCTTATGAGTGTATGAACAATGCGGACACACAGGGCCCCACGTTTTATGCGGGTCCCGTGCTTGCTTGGATGACAGAGGGGGAATTACAAGTTGGGATTGGAATTTTTTTATTGTGTGCTTTTATAAGTAGGCTCCCTGTATCCTTGTATAGGCGATATATCAAATAATTGTCAAGAGTGCAAAAACTAATAAAAACAAAATCATGTGAGTTGATCTATTGAACGAGTGAAGTGAGTTCTCAGGTTTAATTCCACCTATTTTCATTTGTCTGTCTGTATTTTATGGATACGTTCCAAGATAACTTTTGAACGCATGAACCGATTCAGTTCAAACTTGGCACATTTGCTTTGTTCTTTGTACCTATATACAGATCAAGTTCGCTGGGAAGAAATTTGAACAAAGGGTTGGGGAAAAATCAACCATTATATGAATAAAACCATGGCTTCTAGCAATTGTTATTACATGTATTTACCTTTTAGAATATTTACTGACACCTTACATGGGATAAAATTGGTATATAGGCGCAAACTATCACAAAGATGACTTTTTAAATATTTGGGGGGAGTAGGGGAGGATTTTGAGGCAGATAACTAGAGGCCCCGAACATAAAGTTTGCCCAGGGTCTTACGTCTGCTAAGGGCAATCCTGCAGTGCCCATCTATAGAGCGGTGGTTCCCAAACCCAGGGTCGCGACCCAAATGATGGTTTCAAGGATGTTCTTGAAGGTCATGGAAAGGCCAAATAAAAAATAACCTATTCAAAAATTCTGAAATATTGCAATTACAAATTAATTGTGAAACTCAGAAATTATTAAGGATTATTGAAATACTGATGATAGTAAAATTGGTGCGAAAAAAAAGCATTTATATCTGAAATAAATTAATTAAAAAATATATATATTAACTGTTTTATATTTTCCTTGGTTGTTATACCAATTAAAGAGCTGTATAGCAATTAAATACAGTATAAACCTTTTTATTTGAGATCCAAGGAATATTTAAAGAAATTTAGAAATATCAAAAATTCGAATTTATCATTTTCATGAATATCTAAACAGATGATACACAATAAATAAATAATCTCAAAATATGCTACCATATAGTCTCACACATTTTATATATTCTATAAAACACACATACACAATAAATACATAGGCCTACATAGAAAACAAGAAAAATTCTAACGTAACATTTAAAAACTTAGAAAAATTAGCATACAAATATTGTAGACTTTAATCAGAACTGATGAAAATCGAGCAAACACATCCCTTATATTAGGCAACCCACTCTCCACCAGTGTGTATTTTCCCACTTTCTCATCTACTATGACAATGCTATTTTTGACCATCTTAGAATGGCTTCACAGATATGGATTGTGCACAAATCTTTATTCTGTATTAATTGGGACATACTCTATCCAATAAAGAGTTAATAGTAGTTCCTAATACTGAACATTGTTTAAATATTACATGACGATAAAAACTGGACTGAAAAGGATGTTTATGACCATTTTAGAATAGCTTCACAGATAAGCACAGCACCCAAATATTCATTGCCATAAACTTGACCTACTGTAGTTAATAACAATAAATTTCATCGCTTTGTCCTCCATCGTTTAATTAATTAAGGTTTCTACTCATTTCAAACTCATTTAATGACGGTGTAATGCTGGCAGATGGGGAGATTCTTGAAGAAGTAAAAACCAAAAATATCCAATAATCCTCTGACGAAGAAGACAGCACAGGTCTCCTAACAGAAGAACCAATACCATCCATTACTGAAACACAATAAAGGAAAACACGAGAAGATTCACAGAATCCCAATCAGACGAAAAATACAGCGTTTTTAATGCAATCAGTGAACTTGAAGATTTTTATTTACTGTATAAAAGATAAGAAAATTACAACAAACCAAGATCAATACTTTTTTTCAAATGTAGTGAAAAAAATAATTTAAACAAAAATAAACTCAATATTTTGATGAATTTAGACGTTTCATGACCCCTAAGTCTGAAAAAGTAGTTTTTAAATTTCCGTTTGTCTATACCTTGGAGTAGAGCCTTAATTATTTTACCGATTGGGCTAAAATTTGGTATCCAGGGTTTCAATAGGGTTGCTCCGAGGGATTTTATGAATTGGATATCTAACCCTAAAATTAACAATTTTGATTAAATTTCATTTCTAAGCATTAATAAATATTAATAAACAAAATGGCTACCTTAATTTTTTCGGCAAAATGACTTTAAGGGTTCCGGTCTTATCTATAAATTCAATTTTTTTTAAATCATATCTCCGTAACTATTAGAAATATTAAATTACTTATCGTTGCAAATATGTGGGGCTATTTATAATACAAATATTTTATTTGAAGCATATTTTTATAAAACCAATCATTTTCAAGCTAAACGCATTTTTTTTACTTTTAAAACACTAAAGGTAAAGTATTGCAACCGTAAATAAAAAATCTAACCCGATATGTTGATGGATATCGACGTTTCGTGACATCCTCCACTTCCCCCGAACCCTAAAAAGTGTTTTTTGCAATTTCATCTTTTTTTGTGTGTCTGCTTGACCCTAAAATTAAGAGTAGTTTAATAAAGGGCGAAAAGAAAAAAAAAAACAATTTTCTCAAAATCGGCATTAACCATTTTGATTACAATTAATATCTAGGAGTTGATTAAGATTATAAACAAAAAGGAAATTTTCATTTTCCTATGAAAATTACTTTTAGAGTACTTCACAGAAGCGGCGATTTACATATCTCCGCAACTATTAGAGATACTAAATAACTTCATTGCAAAATCGTAGTACTGTTAAAAAAACTTTTATTTGAAATATATATTTATGAGACCAATAGTTTCGGAGATATTGGCGAATATATTGATACAATTTTGTGAACTTAAGTTTTAAAGAGATACTACTAAGTTTTAACGCAATACTTTATCTAATGCCATAGAGTAGGTTTCTCAAAAAGTGTATGTTCTTTTTTATTTATTTCAACCTCTTAGGGGAAATATTTGTACAGCAATGATCTATAGCTATCTTTTTAGACTCAATAGTCAATATTTACCTTTTTTATTGGCCTAAATTTATAAATGAGGAATTTAATAAAAATGCGATAACCATAAGATGTGCAACCCCTAATAAGATGTCGAAAATTTTAACCGGCAGTCGAAATTTTAATACGAAGTATTGACCCAAGTGAACCCAATATTGATTGTTTTTCTTCCCCTTCCCCCCCAAATATACTAGTGAGGACTTTAATTATTTAAAAAGAAAATCTTAAAATTTGAAATAGAGAGTAAAAAAAGTTTAACGGAAGTGTAACGCAATTTTCGCTCGAATTTGATAGTGTATATTATTTAGTTTAACACGTATTACAAGTTTTGAGTAAATATCTCCATTTTTTAACAATGGAGTGAGAAAGTCCTTGCGGAGTTCCGTACCATTTATTTTTCGAGTTTTTA